>JALPQI010007719.1:0-46050 GCA_025490895.1 Thaumatotibia leucotreta | reverse complement strand
ATTGAAATGAAAGGAAAGTTGAGTCGCAGGAGTTTTATTCTTTTGTTTGCTCATACAATTCACCCTTTAGTAAAAGTTGTTAAAAAAAACATATATTCTGGATTTACATCTCTTGTTAGATTTCGTATTGTGAGGTGGATAATTGTTTGAGTTTCACTCTAATAATTCTTCGTATTATGTGAACGAATTTGAGTAGGTAGGTATCAATAAAACATTTATTCAAAAAATTATGACGATCGTTTTGAAGCCATTCAAAAACGCTTTAAGTTCGTAGCCATCACCAACCACTATAAATCGTTAGCGGTTTCAGAGCGAATGCAACCAAAGGGCCCAGCGTCCCTCTGCCCTTGAGATCGTTTATTTTTGTCACGATCACGCCATTTCGATATCGGGAACATTGCGTTATTTTGATACGCGAATATGTGAAATATTCAGGTTTTGTGGGACATTTTGTTCGCGGAGTAGTGATATGATTCGTAAAATCGTCATTTATTATTCTTTATCTATAATATTAATGTCGCATTCTCGACGGTTGTTTCTCGTGTAGGTAGGTACTTATCTTCTTTTGTTTAAAGCTTAGAACAAAGTGTTGTTCAAGTGGATGTGATATTTTATTAAGTTCATTTGAAGTCTAAGTCTAAGAAGGAATTAATACTTGTCTTGTAGGTAGGTAGTCGAGGTAGGTAGGTACTTAGCCTGTATACACAACGTGTTATAAAAATAGAGGCGACACCTTCAAAAGTCCATACAATAAATATGTTTTCCTAACTAGTGCGGAAAAGTAATGCTTCGCGTGCCTAAATTTCTCTTTTTAAGGCACTTTTTATGAAAAAAGTCTTTCGATACACGTGTAAAAACTTCTTTTTAACTCGGGTGTTTTATCGCCCTCGTTTCACTCGGGCTCCAACTTTCACCCTCGTGAAAAATTCTTTTTTTGCACTTGCATCGAAATGTACTATTTCGTAAATGATCGCCACCTTATACTGTATTGGACTTTAAACGGATCATCACTATTTTTGTTACATTTCTAGAATAGTACGGATAGTAAGTAGTAGGTATTAAACAGAATTACCCTCTAATTTCATCCCCAAGGGAGCACAACGAATTGTTCTATGTTTGCATGAACCAGAGCAATGGGTCTTTGAAATAAATATCTCCTGGACAAATAAAATACTGTCAAATGGGACGTGTCAAACAAACGCACGAGTTACCCTCATATTTATTGCCATAACCGTTAAAGGGGACGTCCAGTTTCGTATGAACTGTTTAGTCTAAGCAGACTTTACGGGTAATAATTTACAGTCTTTATGAGACTTGCGATATTACAAAAAGTTAAGGACGCGGTATTATTTTTGTGACTGCTTATGGATTTCAAAGAACACGATAATATTTAGCTATTTTGTGTATTTAAGTTCACAAAACCACGGTCGTATATTCAGTGGCATCAATATGAAAGACAGATTTACACCAATCGAGCGAATGTTCATTCTATCCCCACTCTAGGAAATTCGTTCGTTACACAAAACGTAATTCGTCGAAATCGTTGATTTCGTAGAGTGGGGGAAAGAATAAGCATTCGCTCGTTAGATGTAAATCCACCTTATGACAAGGTACGAATTAGTATCTAAAACCTACAAATAAATTTTACTTTTGTGTACAATGCATATCTATTGCTCAAAAAATCCTATTCTAAAGAGTAGGGTAAACTTATTATGATTAATTAATGCGTTCATACGCATCTAGGTTCGAAAGATTAGATTAGATTTGACCCGTGTGGTGACGGCAGTAAGAATACATTTGTCATCACCCGAACTCTTCTTGTGGGTGTCGTATGAGTCGACTAAGGATTTGAAGTGTCACTGACCATTGAAGATATATTATTGAAGATTGATGAAGGGCAGCAGCATCATCACAGTGGAATGGACACACTAATGCGATCGCCAATCCGGTTACCCAGCGTGGCAATTATTACCTTCTAGAGCGTCCATACGCTTAGATAATAGGAGAGCCATTTGTCCAGCAGTGAACTGATTATCGGTTGATGATGATGTGTGTTGTGTGATGAGCATAGGTAGTAGGAGAGGGCAATGGCCAACAGTCGACTGATATAAGCTGATGATGTGATATATGTTTATGTGCAATACTTGCCTGTAGAGGAGCTCGGGCTCCATAGCAATGCAGTTCCACTGCAGCTCCTCCGGCTTGAGCTTCTTCTGGTACCGCTCGCCGCCCCACTTCCAAGCGCGCGCGGCGTAGTCGTAGGTATGTCGTAGACATAGGTAGTAGGGGAGGCCTGAGGCCTTTGTCCAACAGTCGACTGACAGGCTGCTGGTGAGATATATGTGTGCAATACTTGCCTGTAGAGGAGCTCTGGCTCCATAGCAATGCAGTTCCATTGCAGCTCCTCCGGTTTGAGCTTCTTCATCTTGGAGAAGGACTGCATGCTTAGCCAAGTTGCCAATCGCTAGCGCTTGGTAGCGTATCGTAGTTTTCCCTCTCTGTCACTCTTGCATATTAGTGCGACAAAGACAAATAGCTGCCTTTCGCTTACGATTACGATGGGCGCAGTTCGCCGCCTCACTTCCAAGCGCGCGCGGCGTAGTCGTAGGTATGTCGTAGTCATAGGTAGTAGGGAAGGCCCTTGTCCGACAGTCGACTAGTCGTAGGTATGTCGTAGTCATAGGTACTAGGAGAGGCCTTTGTCCAACAATCGACTGATATAAGCTGGTGTGATATCTGTGTGCAATACTTGCCTGTAGAGGAGCTCGGGCTCCATAGCAATGCAGTTCCACTGCAGCTCCTCCGGCTTGAGCTTCTTCATCTTGGAGAAGGACTGGTACCGCATCGGGCGCAGCTCGCCGCCCCACTTCCAAGCGCGCGCGGCGTAGTCGTAGATCCCGCCGATCCATCGACTCACTTTCTCTGGAATTGCAAACATTTTTTTTTATGTGATGAAGGTAGACAACTGAGCTCTCAGCCCACCTAATGGAAAGCAGGAACTGAGGCCATGGACATAGTGATCAAAAAATCGCCGATGCGCTGCCTACCCTGAGGACTTAGATGGACTGCCTCTATCTATGCCAGTAATTACACCGGATATCTTATCCCCAAACCGAAATACTGTTATTTAGCAGGTTAACGAGTAAGACGGTGGTAACTATTCGGGCGGACTCTGCAAGAGGTCCAACCACCAGCAAAGATTTGAATCTGGTCAATCAATAGAATACGTGGTAGTTATAACAAACATAGTGGCGTTATTTTCATCGGCATATTTAGGACACTAAGGGCGTGTTTCACCATCCCCGAATAAAATATATCTGTCAGATAAAATGTTAGCTGTCCTTTCCTTTAACACCTTCGGTGCGGCAATCAGCTTAACTCGTAATCAACTATACTTTGTAAGGGGTCAACATACCCCCTGGAAAAGTCAAAGTCAAAGTCAAGTCAAAGTCAAATAATTCTTTATTCAAATAGGAATAGCAACAAACTCTTTTGAATCGTCTAAGTATTAAAACTACTTCCGGTTCTAACCCTACACCGCTGACCCGAGAAGAACCGGTAAGAAACTTGGCGGGACTTATTTTTTCAAACAATCATGGTACATCTTACAACTAACATGCATTAAAAAAAACATAAAATTGATTTTAAATAAATTGAAATATAATAATAATAACGAGATGTAAAGTCTGTAAAAAGCCAGAACATTTATAAGTAATAATTTATAGAGAAGTAAAGGTTTCTCTCCGAATAGGTATATGATAATAACATTATATAATGTACGTTTGGAGATGTAGGTACAAGGTCTCCAAGCGTAAACTATCTTCTTACTCCCACTAAAAGGATAGTGATCATTTATTTTTTTAATGAGTTATTTTCCTACCGGTTTAATAGTTAGTAAACATTAAAATCAGCTTACCAATGCCCGGTTTATTGAGGTGCTTCCGTAAGTTGCGGTCCTCCCACCGGGCCGGCACCGTCAGGTTGCTTTCACGGTCCTAGAACAATACAAAAACCATGTTTACGATAATGTATAATGTGTGTGCAAGTAATTTAATTTCGTATCGAAAAAGGTAACCCACGAATTTAGCGCTATTAATTGTGAATAAACTTTTGAAAAATTACCCGAATATTAAAAAAAATGTTTTACTGTATTTAAACAACAAGCGTTTGGAACTGTGGGCTGATTTTTGAGCGTACTGCACTCGATGTCGGCCACTCCGCGGAGAACCTATTACTCAAATCAATTCTTTAGACTTACGCGAAGTATTGACCTCTCTCTCCCACAAATCACCCCCCTTGTATGTACCCCTAACACTTTCAAAAAGGGCGTTCTTTAGATGCGAATGAATGTATAATGAAACAACCAATCTCACAAATAAAGCCAATATATTAAAACAAATCCCCAACCCTTATATATCAGTCACATTGAAATGTCGTTAGCGTGTTTCGTGCACGGTACAGCGCCATCTAGCGACAAATTGAGTAAACAGTAGTATGAACTTAGTTAAGGACGCAAACATGCCGCCCACCAAGAACAACTGTTCTTAAACTAAATTTTAAAGGAACAAAACAACTAATATTTAACTCGTATAAGTATGTAACATAGATTTGTATGATTTAATCTGTCAGTGGCAAAATACAGATTCTTGAAGTGGGTCGTTTTATAAGACTATTCTTACATCTAAGAGTGACAACTCGCGTCACCTTGTCCAAACCTGGATGCGTGTCAACTACTTTGCCTAGAAGCCATTTAGCTGGTGGCAAATCAGGTTCTTTCACCAGAACTACACCGCCCACCTTCGGTTCGGGAGTTTGTTTGGTCCACTTGTGTCGTTGTAGAAACTGGTTTAAGTACTCCTGTGACCAACGTCGCCAGAAATCCTGCGTCATTCGTTGACACAACTGCCATCTACGCAACGGTGAAATTGGTAATTGATCATAGCGCTGATCTGGAGCTACTACGAGTGGTTCACCCACAAGGAAATGTCCAGGCGATAATGGTAGCGATTCACCCTTTTCCTCAATACGCCACAGTGGTCTGGAATTTAAGCATGCCTCAACTTGTGCTAATACAGTACTCATCTCCTCAAAAGTGAGCGTGGAATTTCCGATGACACGCTTGAGGTGAAATTTGCACGACTTGATGCCTGCCTCCCAAAGTCCACCAAAATTGGGAGCATAAGGTGGTATAAAGTGCCATTGGGTACCGTTGGAAGCCATCCAGTCTGCCAGCTCAGGAACCAAGCTTGATTTTTCAGAATTAAAAAGATACTGAAGTTCTTTTGCTGCGCCTACGAAATTAGACCCGTTATCACTGTAAAGGTCGCTACAATAACCTCGCCTTGATACAAACCTCTTGAAAGCAGCCAGAAAGCCGGCTGTGGACAGGTCGCTAACCATTTCTATATGAATAGCTTTAGTAGCCATGCACACGAATAGGCAAATATACCCTTTGTAGGATTTGTTACCTCTACCCTTGGAGACACGTACGTTGATAGGGCCCGCGTAGTCTACGCCGCTACGCACAAACGGTCTTGCCATGTTTACTCTGGGTGAGGGTAATTGCCCCATCAGTTGGTTCCGAATAATGGCTGCATTTCGAACACATGGTATGCATCTTTTAACATGTGCCTTAGCCAAGTTTTTGAGCCCTGGTATACAAAATCTGGCCCTAATATAGTTAACCATTAACGGCGATCCTCCATGTAGAGTTTTAAAATGCGCATCTCGAAGGATAAGCGTAGTCAACCACGCGGATTTTGGCAGCAACATCGGATGTTTTTGATCATATTCTATATCTGCACTCTGAAGCCGCCCACCAACCCGAATTATTCCAAACTCATCGAGTTGTGGGGTAAAAGAGGTAAGTTGACTTTTCTTCTTTAGTTTACCTTTTTTAATATCTTCGATTTCTTCTCCATACGCTTGTAGCTGGCTTCTCTTTACCATGATTGTTAAAGCTTCGTCTAGTTCACTTTTTAGTAGGTAGGTATGATTTTTTCTTTTATTTTTCAGGAATCTTCGACAGTAAGCGACAACTCTTAACAACTTTGTCAGCGAAGAATACTTCGACCAAATAGAATTGTCGTCGTCCGTCCCAAGTACCTCAGTCGCCAGGTGAGTATGAAATTTCCTTTCTTCTAGCTGAGTATGCTTTGATTTTGGTGGTTTATAATCTATCTTTTCGTTTTTCAACCAAGCAGGTCCAGATAACCAGAGTTCGAAGCTACACAATTCGGATGCTGGAATCCCTCTTGAGGCACAATCTGCTGGATTGTGCTCCGACTTTACGTGCGACCACTGACTTCGGCTAGTGGCTGTCAAGATCTCTGAACATCTATTTCCTATAAAGGTTTTCCATCTACTGGGATGGCTGCTTAACCATGCCAACACCACTTCCGAATCTGTCCATGCGTGGATATTGCACCTTTGCACGTTCAGTACGACTGAAACTTCGACCAATAGCTTCGCTAGCAATACCGCCCCGCATAATTCCATTCGAGGAATTGAGATTTGCTTTATCGGTGCTACTCTTGTTTTGCCTGATACCAGACTTACGTGTATCAACCCTTCGGCATCAACGACGCGTAAGTAAATCACAGCGGAATATGCAGCGTTTGACGCATCACTAAACCCGTGTAGTTCAACTACCTTAGCGTCTGTTCTGTGGTTCGTCCAGCGAGGAAGTCTAAACCCAGTGAGTTGTGATAATTCTTCCCTATAACTTAACCATTCTTCAAGTAGGTCAGATGATAGCTCTTGGTCCCACTCTATGCCTGCTAGCCACAGTTTTTGAATAAACATTTTCGCTTGCACGATACTGGGTGCTATCCATCCAAGAGGATCATACAGTCTCGCGATGTCTGAAATAACCTTCCTTTTAGTTATAGGTGCCGATGGTGGAGATAACTGAACTGCATACGCAAATTCATCTTTATGGCGATCCCAGGTAAGTCCTAAGATTTTACTGACAGCCTCTTGCTTCATCTCTATCTTCTTATGCCCTTCTGACGCTGTTATGCTTCCTTGAATTTCTTCAATCACAGCCGTGCTGTTGCTTGACCATTTTTGAAGTTCGAATCCTCCCTTGCTCAATAATGCTTTCATTTGATGGCATATTTCTTTTGCCTCCTGATCCGACTGACACCCTGACATTAGATCGTCCATATAAAAATCTTGACGAACACGAGGCGCTGCAAGAGGAAAGTCTGCACCTTCATCTATGGCTACTTGAATTAGACTTTTGACTGCAAGGTACGGTGCTGATGATACTCCAAAGGTGACTCGGTTTAGTTTGTATTCTTTAACTTCTTGATCCCGGTGCTCTCTCCAAAGAATGCGTTGGTATCTTGTGTCTTTTTCATCTACAATTACTTGTCGGTACATCTTAACGATGTCAGCAATGAAGACAACAGGATGCATTCGCCAACGCATGATTATGTGTCTTAACTCCGGCTGTAATGTGGGGCCTACCATTAGATCACTGTTCAAGGATACGCCATTGGTTCCCTTGCACGACGCATCGAAAACTATACGAACCTTAGTGGTTTCTCGATTTTCACGCACGACTGCATGATAAGGTAAGTACAGTCCTGGTTCCCTCGACTCTTGAACAGATAAAGGTTCCATGTGATTTAAATCCCGGTATTCATGAAACACCTTTGAATATTCTGCTTGCAGGCGTTCGTCCATTCGCAGTTTTCTTTCCAGAGAGTGAAATCTTTTCAACGCTATCTCTCTGGACCCTCCATCTACACAAGTTGGTTGCTCATCTCTGAACGGTAGCCTTACAACATAGCGTCCGTCCTGATCCCGTGTGGTGGTCGCTTCATATATCTCCTCACATCTCTGTTCTTCAGGTGTTAAGATCCGTTTATTGTTGCTAGGTTCTGATTCTATTTCCCAAAAGGACCTCAGCAACTGTTCCACCTGAATGTGCATGTTCACTAACGTGCCGGAGACATTCTCCTGTAATTTAACTTCCCCTATTATAATCCAACCTAGAGACGTCTGTTGTGCCACCGCAGTACCTTCAGGTGACTTTATCAAACCGGTTTCAATGATCCTAGCATAGACTTTCGATCCCAATAACACGTCTATTTTATTGGGAGTGTGATACTCAGGATCCGCGAGCTCTACACCTTGCAGTTCAGGCCACGAGGTAATGTATACTCTCTCGGAGGGCGTAGGTAACGTAACTTTGTCCACGACATATGCTGGAATGCTAATAACATATCTGGAGTCTGTACGTGATGTTATTGTTACTTGAACCATATACTTAGACTCTGCAATTACCTGACCTTCTAATCCCGTTACTGTACTCTTAACCGCAATCCGCTTTAATCCGAGTAGCATCACAGCTGCAGTGGATATAAATGACACTTCAGAACCTGGGTCTATTAATGCTCTCATCAAATGATATTCGTTGTCCCATGATTTGGCCTTTACTACCGCGGTAGCCAGCAACCCTTTCTCTGAGACATTTTTTACGAAGTGGTTCGAAACACTGGTTCCCGGGGTAGATTCTTCTGTTGAATTTGTAACTTGCTGTGTATGAACTTGTGCCACAGCTTGAGGTATTGGTGGCTCTCTAGATTCATAAGCTTGCGTGTCTCCTTTTTGATGTAACAGCGAGTGATGACGTCTGTTACAGATTTGACAATTTGTGGTGAGCTTACAGTATCTGGCAGAATGATTGCTACCCAAACAGTTAAAACACATCCCGTTGGTTTGGACAAAATCACGCTTAACACTGACATCCAATGCAATAAAATCTTTACAATTTATAATCCGATGGTCACCCTTACAATAATTACAGGATACATTCTTGGTGATATGCAGACTACTAACTTTTTGCCCCTTATAGACTTTGGTCTGGCTAAAATTGCCCTTGTCATTGTTGTTTACATATCTTGGTTTTTGGCTAGTACTGAATTTCGGTTCTAGAAATTCCAAAGATTGATATCGATTTTGCAAAAAGTCTTTAAACTGTTCCAGTGTCGGTAACTGCTCTGATAGTGACAGTGATTCGCTTACTTTACATTCCCAACTTTTCCGACTTTCTGGATCTAATTTTTGACTTACAATGTAAATTATAATAATATCCCAAGTGCTTGTATCTATTTTGAGACTAGATAATGCATTTAATGTTTCAGTGGTACAATCCAATATACGCCTGATGTCAGTGGCAGACTCAGTCAGAAGAGTCTGTTGTGCAAAAAACTTTTTTAATATGCAATTCGCCAGATATTGTTTATTATTATAACGACTCTCTAACTGCGTCCAACACTGGTTATAACTTTCGCTAGAAATAGGTATATGTCTAAGGAGCTGCTCCGCTTCGCCTGTCAAATGAGCCTTCAAATAGTGAAGCTTCTGGATATCGTCGATGTCTTGATTTTTATGAATGAGTGATATGAATAAATCCCGAAATCCCATCCATTCCTCATATTTTCCCGAAAAAGTAGGAATCGTGATCTTGGGAAGCTTCACGTGATTCGATTTTGACGTTCCTGACAATATGGGACTAGCATTGCTTGCTGTAACTTTAAAATTGCTCAAAGCGTTCTTGAGCTCACACTTGTAGTCCATGTATAGCTCGTTCGTCGCATCATACACATCGTCTTTTATGTAGGCAGTATCGTTTAACACTTCTGGCTCTAGCGCCATTAAAATCTGCATATGGTTACGTGAAAACTGCTCCCATATCTGTTCTAAGTTTTCTAATCTGGTTTCTAGGTAAGCGATGGTAATCCGTTCCTTCGGAGACTTTTTAAAGTTACTGAACGCCTTCTTAATACGAACGCTTTGATCTATTTGAAAATTAATACTAGTTTCCTTTTTACTCATCTTGAAAAATTACAAGTCCAAGCAAAACTATTCAGAAATTTTCTAAGTCCCAATATTTAGTGCAAATCTTGAAAAAATTGCAAGTGTTTTTCGCTCTTAAATTTTCTAAGTGTTTGGCTCATATAATCCGCTATGAAATCCGGCATAGGTTCCCCGTCGGATCACTTTTCCTTAAATTATTCTAAGTCCAAAACACTTTGAAATTTTGCACTAAAATAGTTCTTGAAATATTCTAAGTCCAAATCTGACAGCTTGACAGTTCTACTTTTCAAATATGATTTGACAGATGACAGTTGAAAATAAACACTTCCACAGATAAACATAAATGTACTCACAGTTTATAATCTTCTTACACATTCACTTCACTAGTACTGGAACCTCGGTTTGAATTTCCCGCCAAGTTGATCACCGTGACGTCACTCTGTGCCACGGCGCTGCTGACTCCGTCGACTGCTCCAATCCGCTGCCGCCCTCGGAGACTGCACCCTCGACAACAATCCGTTGCCACTTGACGCAGGAAAACACCACTAAAATACTCAAAGCCCACAGTACATCCCGGTTCGCAAAGGACCAATGTATGTACCCCTAACACTTTCAAAAAGGGCGTTCTTTAGATGCGAATGAATGTATAATGAAACAACCAATCTCACAAATAAAGCCAATATATTAAAACAAATCCCCAACCCTTATATATCAGTCACATTGAAATGTCGTTAGCGTGTTTCGTGCACGGTACAGCGCCATCTAGCGACAAATTGAGTAAACAGTAGTATGAACTTAGTTAAGGACGCAAACACCCCTGGACATAAACTTAGGTACCTATACTCTTAATAGGGATGTGATCATGAAAATATACCTAAGTCAAATTACAATATTATCATATTATTGATAGGTACCTATGCCTATTCATTCTAATTAATGTATATTGTTTGCGAAATTCCGCCTAATAAAAATTAACTCTATTATCAGCTCCACTAGTTCCTTAATTATGGGCCTAATCAGGAAATTTTAGTTATCAAACAATAATAACAAAATCGATATCGGTCTAGTTATGCCCGAAGTAGAACTTTTAGGGAAAAACTACATATTTTTAAATCGAACCGATTAGGTACCTATAGTTTAAGAGGCGCGAGGCGAGAAATTAATAAATCCATTATAAAATGGTTAAAGCTGAAAACAGTTTTTCATTCCCAAGAGTAGTCAGCTAGAACTAGAACTGTAAACAGCTTGTTAATATTTACTAGGTGCATATTTGTCCGTTTTCAATTTAAATAGTTACATGCTACAATACATTTCAAATTTCTATGAATAAACTCGTAATTTGTTTGGTTCAGAAATCCTTGAGATGACAAAACCCTGTGATTTCAGTTGACGAACGCGCCATCGGTGCAGTTCTGAAGGCAATAAATCAGATATTTTTGTCACAAACATTTCTTGTGTAAATTACATTGTATTTAACGATTGCTTGGAACTATTTGAGAATACGGCCAATATTATAGGCATGAGTGATGGCTATGTAATTGCAATAGGGGACAGAGTGTCGTATAATATTCTGAAAATATCGCAGGTACAATCTACAACACACCTGTGAACACAGGCAAAGTGCCAAAAATATGTAAACAGAACTTTATTGCCTGGACATAAAGGTGTGTATACATATTTCTGGTATTTTGTCTGTATCCACTGCTGTGTTGTCGATTGTACAACTTCAGAACAATTATCGGTAGCAATCACATTAAATACCTCTTAAATACTGATCCTTAAGTGGTGTGCAAATATCTTGTAAAATTGATTTTTAACGGATGTTTGGTTCTTACAGACACATTGTTGTGGAATTTAAATCCTATTCACTAAATTACGTCTAATTACAAGTAAACCTTCATCTAGTATAATATATACGAGAAGCTATTATATCTTAATGAAATGGTCAAAATATTATATACCTATCTATCTGAACACGTTTGTAAAACTGCATGCTACTTAGGTACTCCAAAGATGTAAGCGTAATTACACTAATTACATATGACTCAAAAATCACCATGAGTAAAGTGACTCATAATAATTAAACTCGGCGAGCCGTTACCTCCGAAAATAATGACTTAAAAAAAGTTTCGTTTGAGACAGGTGCCCGAAAATTATTTTTAATAAATTTTAATTGTACCACTTTGTCGCCGTGATTAATATGTATACCTATACGAAATTGCAAATTTCTAGTACTAACGGTCAATGAGCTATGCTATGGACAGACAGACAGACAAACATAGCGAAACTCGGTTCCTAGTTTACTACAGAACTCTAAAAAAGCAGAACCACTTCGTAAAATTATGATATGATATACCTAAAGACATACTAGTATGTATGACCCGTTTAAATTAATTTCAATCCAAGAATAATATAATTATTAGAGGCACAAAATAAAGTCTGCGGCAACCTTAAAGAAGTTGGTGGACTCCTTTAATTCATACTTAACACTTTTCTTAGAACAATAATAAAATTGAGCTTGTCTTTATTTCAAACTCGATCACAAAGTGATAGGGTTGATTATGGTTTGAGCCAAATTGTTTAGAGCGTTTGCTTATGTCGCTTAACCAAAGGTTTTTTCACACGAGACATCTTGATATTTGTTAGGAAGTTGTCTTGTTTGTAAAGCTAGAGAGATCTTCGTGTGTAACGTGCGAGTAGATTTGCTTGGAGACGAGGTAAGTTTTCCCAGCATGTTCGTAGAGAAAGCTTATTTGATATCAGCAATTCATTTGCGTACCCACGTTATGGGTGTGCCGTTTTTAATGATATAAAATATCAAAGGACAAATTGTACATCAATTTATAAGGTAGGTATAGAAATAGGGCATGCAATCCCGCATTTAAAATGTATGCAATCACGGGGTTTTATAATATCAAATATCTTATTGCATACATGCATACGCATGAATCGATGGTATTGCATGCTAGAGCAGTTAGAACTACATTAAAAGTTTAAATTTTGACAAAAATTATAAGACTTTATATATCCTACATAGACGAAACGTGCGAGGAGAGTTACAAGTTGTTCACAAACTATCATTAAACTATTCGCGAATGTGCACGTGTCTTCGTTTTTTCCCCGGTTCCCAGACGGAACAAATGGCCCATAGCGAACACTGGCATCTCAAGGGCTTAATTTCGAACCGATAATCGCTGTAATAATAGTTTCCATCGGTTTTGATACGCGTGGATAACACCTATGACGTTGCTGGTATTTTTAGGAATTTTATTGAGTTTTTAGAAACTATTATACAGCGTATGTATTTGCGGTTAACACTTACGTTGGCGATCATTACAAGTTTTGGAGTAGAATTTAATGAGCATGAATTTTGTGGTTATATTGTATAAATAAATATCTTGGAACATCTTACACAAATCGACCTAGTCCCACGGTAAGCTCAATTAAAGCTTATGTTGTGGGTACCAGGCGGCGATATGATATAATATATAATAGATAGATACTTAAATACAAAGACCGCCATGACCAAGGAACAAATATTTGTGATAAATAAATACACAAATAATGCCCTGGCCTCGCCGGGAATCGAACCCGGAACCTCCAGCTTCGTAGGGTCACTACCAACTAGGCTATGAAGGCTAACAAAGATCATAAAGTAGGTCATCCGTTTACCTTGTGAAAATAGGCTACGGTGACTGCTTTCCATCAGGCGGGCCGTATGCTTGTTTGCCACCGACGTGTTATCAAAAAAATAAATAAATAGCCCTATTAACTTTTTTAGGTAATAGGCGAACGAAATCGGAGAATAAGCTTGTGTTCAAAAAACTAAATGTTTTGTTATTATATTATATGATTAGTTCATTCGTTAGTTGATAAAAAAAATATAAACACGAATTTTCATCAAAAAATTGTTATTGAGAATTTCTGGTTAAATGATATGTGATATCACGAAGTGTGACACTTTTTAACACCGTCTGCAGGCCAAGCCAAGATGCCATTCTGCAATCGTATACGATAAGCGATTAGCCACGTGACCATAATAATATATGAAAATGGTCACGTGACTTTTCATTCGAATCTGTCATTTTATTACTTATCGCTAATCAGGCGCGGATCCAGGACTTCGTTGAGGGGGGGGCACTGCCCTATGATATGATAGTATTTTACACTTCAAACACCACCTAGCCATACATAAGTCCAGCGTGAGGGGGGGGGGGGGGGGGGCAAGTGCCCCCATTGCCCCCCCCCTGGATTCGCGCCTGTCGCTAATCGTAAACAATGACGTTACGAGATCAACCTCTCTCGACGCATCATGTGCAAGAATTTCTTACATCCAGCTCGGTGTTGATTCAATAATTTAGTATAGTAAGTACTTAACTTTTTCCCAGCGAGATACTTTAATGAATGCGCCTGTATCGATTACCAAGTCAAACATTAGCCAGTTTGTCAATAACCACCCACACGTTTATCGGAAAAGTGATAAATCTTGCAGTGAAACGGTGTGCCAAACGTTATCAGTGAGCGTAGGCCCTAATAGGGGACATAGCGTGAAGGAGAAAACGACTAGGCCGTCAGAAAATCCGGTAAAGATAGTAATTTGAATTTGAAACATTTCTCTAAAATGCAGTTCAGGCTTAAAATAAAATACGCCTAGACTTTCTAACTTCTAGGTTCTTATCAGAAAATGTACTTATATTTTAATTGTTTTCATTGAATACTACCTAAATATGTACATGTAAATGTTATGAAAATGTTTCTTTTGCATGAAAGGGTAAGGATTCTAGTTGGTCTAAAAAGTCGGGATCTAGTGACAGTACGTATCATGGTAAGATCGAGGAATATCCTCGACTTTTTTTAGATCAATCTATGGTGATTCGAGTGTTCTGATACTATTATGTTCGCATATAGTAATGAATGGGAATTTTCTTATACTAATTTTAATTCATGGTATGAACAGTCTTCTAATTTTCTACAGGCATAAGCTTATTATTAGGTTTATTTTTAATGTTGTTCTATACGCGACCTGTATGCACTTAAATATTATTAGAATTACATAAAGAAAAGGTACCGTTGTAATACGTATGTATACCAATTGGCGTAATTTGTAACTAATGAAATAAGAAAGAAGCAGGTCAATTAAGATTTATTTAGTAATAATTCCCAATCTTTTTTCAGTCGTGTTATATTTTATTGATAACATTTGTCACAACAAACCGCAACTCACCATGATTCACAACTTCTACATTAAATCTTAACTTCGAAACGAGAACTTGGAATAACAACCTTATAATTTACGACTGGCAATTATTTAGCCAAAACAAAAGTAGGTTGGAATGCGTTTGTATTTTGTTTCTATTTGAAATGGTCTCTCGTCAATGTCAAGGGCGCAACAAGAATAGAGAGAACCATGCGCAAATCGTGAAACAAAACCAAAAGCTAATATAGTACGGGTCCTTAAATGAAAATACGGTCCCATCGTGAAGAAAGCATGAAACTTGGCATGAAGGTAGCTGTCATATATGTGCTTCAATTAAGATATGGAAGCACGTTAACAAATAATGTTTTCTCCCCCCCCCCACCCCTTTTATCTCCCGAATTCCGGTTTTTCGAATTTTCTACGAAAACTATAAGACTGAGGAGTTTACTCTTCAGGGACCAAATCATCGTCACTAAATTACCTACAAAACGATACTACATTATACAGTGGTAAGATTAATATATTTCTGTCTACAGCCACCAGACATATTATGGAATTGTAAAAAAAAGGCATTTTTTTTTTCTTGCTCCATTTGTAAGAAAACGACAAAAGAGGTGATAAAATAGGCTAGAATGTTAGATACCTTATACATTGAGCTACAAAATGACACCTATTTTGTAGTCGTAGAAGCATTACTTCCAGAGTTACAGCTTACCGCGTCTGAATCAAGTACTCGTTTTTTTACCTTTTTACAATACCACCTTTCTGTTAATTTTGTTTTGCTGAGATTTAGAGGTAAGGGTTTCAATAATTAAAAATACAGTCACATACACAGTGAAAATTATATATATTATTTATTTTAATGTATATCACAGGAATCTCCTCCACACTTACAGAGACCAGTACAGGGAAGGCCCGACTTCCTACAACTGCATCGTCCTTTAATGCAGCTGCGGCATGAACATTTCGTCAATTCCTTAACAGATGCGGACGTTTCTTTGGTTGTACTCCAAAATGGCATTCAAATACCGTCTTCTTTCATCCAACCCCAGTTTTCGAAGTTCGGATATTCAGGATTTGGTATCAGACTTTGACCCCAGATCAATCCTGCTTGCAAATAAGCACGTTTTGCATGCTGTTCAAGAGCACCAAGTGTTGGTGGCAGCCTGTCCATTGCCCGTCCCTTGATAAATAACGCTTTTCTAGCTTGGTTTATGTCTTCTATATCGCTAGTTTTGTCGTAAGTCAGAATGACATACCTTGCCAAAGCATCCAATTGATGGATTTCAATTGTATTTACCACCCACGATAAAGAATGTACTATAAGGACAAAGTAATGAAGTCTGGAATTACTTACCTGTTCAGTTAACACTCTCTCACACTTGTAAAATACTTCAATATCTTAATAATTATTAAAACTCTTGATTCGTAACTCGCGTGACAGCGGCCGAACGGTCAAATATACGTCCAAAGACAATATTGTAGAGAATTTAAAAAATAGCATATTGTTTTTGGACAGTTTTCTGATAGCTGTACCCGTTTTCATAAAAAAAAACTACGATTTAGCACATATCAAGAGAGGGGGGGGGGGAAAGGGGGAAAAAATAATTTTTCAACATGCTTCCATATCTACTTTGAAGCACATATATGACAACTACATTCATGCAAAGTTTCATGCTTTCTTCACGATGGGACCATAAAACTGATTTTTGTTAGGACAAGGAGCCGCACAGTACTTGATTCAGACGCGGTAAGCTGTAACTCTGGAAGTAATGCTTCTACGACTACAAAATAGGTGTAATTTTGTAGCTCAATGTATAAGGTATCTAACATTCTAGCCTATTTTATCACCTCTTTTGTCGTTGTCTTACAAATGGAGCAAGAAAAAAAAAATTGCCTTTTTTTTTACAATTCCATAATATGTCTGGTGGCTGTAGACAGAAATATATTAATCTTACCACTGTATAATGTAGTATCGCTTTGTAGGTAATTTAGTGACGATGATTTGGTCCCTGAAAAGTAAACTCCTCAGTCTTATAGTTTTCGTAGAAAATTCGAAAAACCGGAATTCGGGAGATAAAAGGGGTGGGGGGGGAGAAAACATTATTTGTTAACGTGCTTCCATATCTTAATTGAAGCACATATATGACAACTACATTCATGCAAAGTTTCATGCTTTCTTCACGATGGGACCATAAAACTGATTTTTGTTAGGACAAGGAGCAAAAATTGTTAGTCAAGTGCAAAAATAAGTATCGAAAGAATCCGCTCATAAATATGTTACGACGTTCTTATTACACAGAATTAGAGTGCACTGGGACATATTTTTGAACATTTTTGTGTATACCTTATTTTGTCTTTGACTGTACAAAACAATAAAACAAAGCGAATCTGGTAGATCGACAAAATATTGGATAAGATAGAAGCTCAACATCATCACGTTGGTATCTCTTGTTACCCGACTACGGACACGATACTTATGTAGGTAATCATTTCATCATCCACGAATTCACGAAACAAAACAAGTTTATGGTGATTTTCGACCATTTTCGGTTAGTGAAAAAAAAAATTGTTTAATGGCCGAAAGCCACGATGGGACCCAATTGAACAAAGCTCCTGGAAAATTACTTAGCAGGCCTGGGAATGTAATGTTTGTATGAAATTCCATAACAATACACTTCTGTTTGACAGGCCCTAAATGGAATAGTTCCGAACCTATTTTAGACACGTTAATGACCACATTTCAACGTATGTTTGAGAAAAATACACTTACAAGTAGGTATTCATAATTGCATACATTTACATACATATGCTGCCTCGTTAAGTTATGAACTATATATTTGCACAGGTAAATTAGTGTTTAAATCGATTACTCATTGTTCAAAGAACACAATTTGATTTTTAAATTCTCGAATAAAATATAATGCTCAAATCCGTGTCTATCTCACATATTTCATCTTCAGGATATCGTAATGTCTAGATCTTAGGCAGCGTTCATTTTGATGGTGATGGCGCCCACCTGTTGCCAACCGCACAGGCTGGAAGCGTTTATTCAAACCCACACTTAGTATTTAAAAGCGATAAATGCAAAATAAACCTTGTTCTACTTTGGTTAAATCATAAATTTGAGTACTGAGTGCAAAAAAGAAAGAACGTATGAGAAAACAGTAGAAATAGCCACCGGAATGCTCGGTGATTACACTGTTGTAGGCTAGTTTTTTTTTAGATATGTACCTACGTAGTTTTGAACGTTTGAACAGAAGATAAAATAGGTAGGTAGGTACATGGCCTTATTTTATGCGTGAGAGGGTCGATGATAACTTCAACTAAATTAAACACTCATACCAAAAGATGAATTCGACCAGTTATCACATTTTCGAAAGAAAATAAGGATAAGCTTAATAAACTTTATTTATAGTACAATACTGCAGACGCCGGGAAAGATGGGCTTATCGGCTGAGTAGGTATGGACGGCCGAACGTAGTGAGGCCGCACAGTGATACGAAGCCGGTAAGCCCATTTCACGGCGAGGCATGTATAGTGCTTTTCTCAAACATAATTATGCAATGAAATAAAAAATACGACAATAAAAAAATTTTGCTGTTTAGATTGTTCATGAAAACCGACACCATGTTTTAAAAAAAATATTACTTACCGGCCTAGGCCGTTAAATTCGTATGAAAATCCTTTACTTATTATCTCTAGGTCATCCGCCTGCAACGTCATACTTTAAAGCCTATTATGACGAACATAATGACAAAATTTCATTGCATGTTTGAGAATAGTTATTTATTATACAAGGGGGCAAAGTTGTTGTTTAACTGTCGTGCCAATATTGAGACCTGAGCTAGCGAAAGATTCCAAAATTGAGCCACGAGCGTAGCGAGTGGTTCAAAAACTGGAATCTTGAGAAATGCGAAGGTCTCAAGGCACGAGAGTTGAACAAACTTTGCCGCCAAGTGTAATACAACTTTTTTCCCCTCACTATCGCGAGGAAATATGATTACAAATCTCATCCAAATGTAAATTAACTTAAAGAAACCATTTAAAACTCAATGTCGAAACGTATCGTAGAATAGAGTTACTTCTGGAATTTTAATATAGCCAATGGCTTACAAAGTCACCTATGAGAACGACCAATTTAACATGTGAGCTCCGATTGCGCATGTTTACTACGGTCATACAGATCCACTTATACTAGGCAGTAGGGGGCTATAGGAATTAGAGCAATGTCAAATTACTTTATTCACAAGAGTGTAAAAAGCGTTTTTACCCGCTCGTATTAAACGATAAACGAGCGCTTTACGAGCTAGTGAGGGGAAAAAGTTTATTAAGCTATTCACCAGACTCCCTTGTCCCCGACGCCAGTAATCTGTCCCGTTCCGAACCTGAACTTCGGATAAGTAGAGTTTGAAAAGAAAGGCACATAATATCACCCCAATCATCGTAAATAATAAGTGAGTAATAATCCGTTATTTATTACAGCAATACACTTCAACTGTAAAAACGAATGCTAATTTTAATTGTAAATAAATATTTGATTTAGTCAATCAAGAAACTCAGTGGCCTTATATTCTTTTGAGGAATCATTCCCAGAATCATTCAAACCGGTCTAAAAGAGCGTTAATATTTTGATCTAATCCGGTCGGTATCCCACGTTTTGACGGTCACCGCTACATTTGCGACAGCGATAACTGTTCATCACCCTTTGTCGCGCAATATTTATGGTTCCCCGAGCTCCCAGCTTTGGAGCTTTGTCGGATTCCCCTAATGACTTCTGTTGTTTATTGCAAAGCTTGTTAATTATGATCGTTCTATTCCTTAGAATGTGCTTTAATGTCTGAATAAATATTTAATTCTTCTAAATGTGCTTTAATTAAGCCGAGAATTTTATGAATGTTAATTAATATAATACAGCTGACTGAACCAAACCAAAAATGCTTTGATAAGAAATGAGTAGCGTTGTTGTATGTAAATTAATATCATAGGACAGTCATCAACAAATCCCCCACACACATCCCCAACAGTAAGTAAAGTCAGGGTAAGGCTTATGATGTGAGTACCTACCTAACAAGTTGTGACGATAAGAGTAGTATATAAAAGATACATATTCACCAGAATTCGAGCTCGGGTCCTCCAGTTTCGCAAGCACGGCCACTATGGCTGGGGTGCCAACAAGTGCCATTACTTTTTTAAGTCATTATTATTAAAAAATATATTTAGACGCTGAAGCAATATTGCATTGTAAGGTACGTTTAAACACTATTTATTGGCGACCCGACGGATAACTTGTGTCCTAATCTATTAACGAAAAAATCAATTTGTGGCTATTAGTAAATTATCGTTATTGTGTGGCTAAGGCATATAAAAATAATACTTTAGCTTATTATCTATTTATATTAACGAATTGATAGCTTTCATGTTTTATTACTTTAATTTTAAATCACCTATGTAATTGCGTTTCTAGTTACCTTGCAGATTAATCGCTCAATCCCACGAATTCTCTCACGTACGGCCGATTTAATGTTCACAAGTGATAAATATCTACAAGACTATACTGGGCCCGTGAAGTTGGCCGTGGTCCAGGGCTAGTATCTGGCCAACTTCAAACTGATTTGCGATACGAGTGCCATAATATATGAGCACTTTCACTTGAGCACTTATAGAAACAGTCTGGACTGCAGTGTCACTGTCAGGGTTTTTAATGATTTTTCCAAAGTCAAAGTACAATTGAGGAAGGTAGGTACTCATTATGAAATACACAGTTGGTCAATTGATAAGGAATTTCTATAGAAATCGAAACGGCACCAGAGTATTCAATCTAATTTAGATATCGGTAACGAATATTCAACCTATTAATGTGTTCAGTTCGATTCGTCTTGTGGCGACCTACTTCGCTGTGTGAAAAGAGTGACCTGTAATTTTGGGACAGCCTGTATGTACTTAATTGGGTCATTTAAAGCTATTATTCACATTTGTATGTTTTATGTACCGGAGTCGATTATATAGTCGTTCAATGCGGTAGGGGGTCTTTCGACCTCTTACAAAGTATGGTTTTGGGCAAGTATAAGGGGAGTAAGTAAAATAAAGTAGTTTAACGCCCTGTTTCACAATCCCCAGATAAATAAATACGTCGGATAAAAATTTTCACTATCCTTTCTCCCAGGCATATAAAAGAAAAGGACAGCTAACATTTATCTGATAGAAAGATGTTATTCCGGCAAGGTGAAAAAGGCCCTCTTAGGTCAGAATAAAAGCACATCAAATTGTGTTATTTTTTTATAAACGTATGTAGGACAAATTGTAGAATAATTCGCATGTTTACTGAGACAGAGAAGCGTGGGAAACACTCGTAAATACTATGACATCACAGGCGAATGCGCCAACTGGGTTATACCCAAGGTCCGTAACTATTGAGCTACCGACGGAATTCAGATTGTGAAAATAATAATTACAATTTTCAACACGCTAGGCAATCTCTTCCTTGTCCTTTGAAAACAGATGAGTTTTTTGTTCTTTAAAATCACGAAGTAAATATCTTTTTTTTTCGCGCTACCGAATGAAGTAAAGTTTAGAATCTTCCACTTGCTTGTGTAGGTACCAATTGAACAGTCGAAGTAAAAATAAACGTTACGGGTTTTAGGTCCCAAAACTATATTTACACATCCTTAATGTAATTGCAATAAAGTTGTATAAATAATTACCTATATATACTTGAGCGCACAAGTTGCGATATTTATGAACACCTAGGTAATTGTACAACCGCGCGCGGATTTCATTTCAATAAATAAGAGAACTGTGCTATACTCTAAGAAAAAGCCTATCCCCTTTATTTCATTCATTTCCTAGCCTAGCAAACCGCTGAGTATTGTTTGTCCCCTTCGGTTTTATATACATATTGATAAGACCGAAAGCGACAAACGTCGAAACAATTAACGTTTATGTAAAAGGGGATTAGTTCATCAAAGTCTTAAGTGAGATAATGCATCTTGGATAGGGTGTTTTTAGGGTTCCGTAGCCAAAATGGCAAAAACGGAACCCTTATAGTTTCGCCATGTCCGTCTGTCCGTCTGTCCGCAGCATAGCTCATTGGCCGTTAATACTAGAAATCTACAATTGGTACATATACATATTAATCATGCCAACAAAGTAGTACAATCAAAAGTAGTTTTTTTTTTCGGGTACCTCCCCGACCGATGAAGTGGGGATGATTTTTTTTATTTGCTGTAATCCTATAGTGTGGTCTTGAAAGAAAGTTTTTTTTCTAAAGTCCATATTTTAGGAAATAATCGCTTCAGAAGAAAATAAAATTGTGTCCCTCCCTCTAACTTTTGATCCGTAAGGTCCAAAAGTATTTGAAAAAAATCATGAATACTGGGCTTACAGAATACTTTAAAACAAAACTATTTCGAACATAATCAGCCCAGCCGTTTTTGAATAACTACGGAACCCTACACTGAGCATGGCCTGACATGCTCTTGGCCGGTTTTTTTTCTATGGTGCCAACATGTACAATTTATAATAGATACATATATTATGTATAGTACCTGTGGAGATCGCGTAGCTCTGTAACCAATGTCGACGTCTTTTTTCGCTATCTCGGGATTGGTCCTATTCTAAAAGTTGGTCAGTATGACTTATACATACGATATTGTTGTAATGATGATAATGTGCGAGATTATTAGTGACTCAGGAAACACCGTGTATAACGTAGGTATCCAGGTATTCAAACAAGCAACAATGAAGATTTCCGCGTCCCAATAACTAGAAGGATGCTTTATGAGTATTCGGAACTCGTATTAGACATAAACTTAGAGGCGTGTCACAAAGCATAGTAGCATTCAAGACATTCCGCGCCGGGCGAGACGACAGATTCATACTCTCTTTGATCTTGGCTTGATATTCCCCAGCCGCCTAAGTTAACCAGTATAAAGGCAACTTACCTCTCTGTGCTTACTAGTGATCGGAACTGCGGGTACCTTAACAACCTTTAAAAATTGTCAAGAAAAATACGAATACTGTTGAAAAAAATAATTTTATTACCTATCTTGGAGTCCTGGACAAATGTTTGGATGTGTAGGTATATTTTACGGTTCTATGTGCTCTTTCATATCCAGTTGACAAGTTTTTATAAAGTTTGGACCCAACGTTCCGATCACAGGAGCTAGCGCCGTGAGCATAACGCAAACTTATTTTTATTTATTTATTTATTTAAACTTTATTGCACAAAACAAAGAAAATTGTACAAATGGCGGACTTAATGCTAAAAGGCCTTCTCTACCAGTCAACCATTGGGCCTAACAGAGACATTTTAGTTGGTGCTCAACTCGAATAATTATTAAAGATATAGTAATACCAAATGACTATAACAATACCTACAATTACATACTATTACTTATATAATAATTAAATAAACTAATACATATTTTATCCCTATATCCCCTATATCCCTTTGACTCGCACCCATACAAGCATGAACGGGATGGACGAAGGACAGAAAGTGAGTCTGCGTTAAAAGCAAACTGTAGTCGCATCATAAGTTGACAAGTAACGTTTCCGATAGCTTTTAATCTATAGGTATGTAAATCAGTATAATTATGTGCTGCCGCCATGAGTTACGCGGACTTACTTTCTATCCCTCACTCTCGCACCAATACGCAAGTAAATATGTGCGGGATGGATAGAAAGTAGGGCCGCGTTAAGCTCACGGCTGTAGGTCATGGTGGGGACAGG
The DNA here is from genome assembly GCA_025490895.1 of Thaumatotibia leucotreta. Taxonomy (NCBI): domain Eukaryota; kingdom Metazoa; phylum Arthropoda; class Insecta; order Lepidoptera; family Tortricidae; genus Thaumatotibia; species Thaumatotibia leucotreta. The sequence goes on along the minus strand of JALPQI010007719.1, from coordinate 22,289 downwards.
GACACTGATGTATTAGAGTGAGCGTGATAGACGACTTTACATATCCGATCAAGAGACTGCATCTACGACTCATTCTATTTTCCATGCCTCCAGGATATTGAAGCCTTGAAGGTTCTTAACACACATATTCACAAGGTTGTATAAATTTCATAATACCATAGACAATGAGGCAGACAATTCATATGCCATCGTGAGAACTAACTAAACAGAATAGAGATTTATTTCGAGCGTATGATATCAGTGTTAATTTTTTCAATTGGTTGAGAATCTCCGAGGGTCTCACCTTTGCATACATCATATTAACAGCCTGGGCGGGCAATTAAATTGTAGATTCACGGGTCCATGCTAGCTGCACGAAAACTCTACCGCAATAATTTTGCTTGCTTCCAACATGCGCAGAACTGTTTTCATTTATTGGTAGGGCGCAGACAAGCCGATTACCTCAAATCCTACTCATCGGATTATCATTCACTTATACTAAAATACCATTACATCAGTGACCGTTAAAAATACGACGTAACATTAAATATTATAGCATCATTTTTGGAAATTGTTAAAAAGCTGAAATTTGCCGACTTATAATGTATGATGTATGGCTTACAAAATAAATAAGAATAAAATAACAGATAATTGTTTATTTATCTGAACTATTTAATCATCAGATTTTCAATTTGAATTGAAAGCACAGTTTGTTTCGTAGCTAAATTGTACGCCGCACGTTACAATAGGCAATGCCTTCAATGGTCGGTGTAGACCCGGCTGTGTGCGACACGACCTATTAAGCTAGTTATCACTAGTCGTTTGTTATTTTTGTTTACAAACGATGGCGTCAACCATGGCGCCGTGGTGACATGTAGGTTAGATTCAATAGATAGGATTCAAGGGGTGAACATTGAACAGGAAAATTCGCCAATTGCATTGTTCAGTTCGCGCACAGTGGCATTTCTCACCGACAGCTTTCCGGTATAATACAGAAGAACGAAGAGTGAACTCGTTTTATGTATGAACTGTAGGGCGTACAAACCGGTTTTTCTTTATATGAGATTATGATGAATAACCGGTTACTAACCGGTTTTCCATACTTTCCAAAACCGGTTTGTATTCCCTAATCAATATTTATCGTTTGTCGTCATTGCTGGCACGTATTAACTAGTATAAGTAGGTAAGTATTAAAGTAACAAAGTACCATCCGCCTATAAAGATTGTGTTTAACCGCAAACGAGACGAAACAATACCCTCTCAATCATGCAAACCTAGCCTAAACGAAAATCACACCTCGATTTGCCAATCGAAACGAAAACAATCCCTCGATCTATATATGTATGTTATACATCATAGTGCTTGTGCCCAGAACAGAGAGATAGCTGATAAATACTCCACCGGCAAGAGTATAATAAGAACATAAATAAGTCTTAAGTTTATGATGATAAAGATAATACCACCATTATGAAATAAAAGTATATATGTAATTTCGAAACGTCGGGATGAAGTTTTTAATTAATATACGCGAGTTTATCCGTTTTTATAATATTTTTTAATAGTTTTATGTCATGAATAATCATCGCGGTAACCGGAGAAAATATTATTACGTTAATTGATTTTGAATAAAATTAAATCTTGGCTATTGCTATTATGCACTCTATTTTTCAACCTCCATTGCCTTTAGAAAAATGAATTCGGTTTTGTAATAAATTAATTCTAGGTATATGCGAGAGAAAAAAAATCGTATTCTAGTAAACTTTTGGGTAGGCTAATATAAACTATTTAATTCAATCGCTCCCTTCTGTGAATTGTTCCTCAACGTTCCTTGACATAGCGTCTACAATGGATTCATTGAGCAAAGGCTGACACGACCGAAGTACGATACTACTTATATAGTAGGTATTATGCAATATTATACCTAGGAGATGATGTCATTGTAGAATATGTTTTACCCTATACGGTCTAGCTAAAAGCGTTTACAGTTTTACAATTAAAATCGGGTAAGCGACGACGGTTCTAAAGATAATTCCTATTCTACTAAGCCGAAAGTGAACATTTTAGGCTATGAGGGCTGGGTGTAGTAATGCTAATTCATGGCTTTTTATATTTTCCTTCATAATTTTTGAATAAAGGCTTCCCTCAAGCATCTACACAAGGAACGGATTTCTATTTTCCTTTGGATTGTTTGCCATGCTTGGCGGGTTGGCGTGGCGGTCGTATCGTACTGCACCATTCTGCACCGTAATTAAAAGGATGCCGCTGTCCATACACTGGTGCGTCTCGTTGCAGTTTAAGGACATACGAGGGAGGACGGGTGCCCTAGCTTTTATTATCAGAATAAATATGATTTTAATAGTATCAGTTGCTACGTAAAAATCATAACACTATGTTAATACCGCCTGTTGATTCAACTTTATTGTTAACGTTATGTTTCGTTCTGAGTATTAAATACTGTAGCCCACTTAAATTTAATAATACCTAAGTTACTTGTGTCCTATAAAACATTAAAACACTAACACGTTTTTAGCAAAAGTATAACAGCACTTACCAATTTAAAATTCATTGACATTTTCTCGAGCGGCACCTAGATGTTTCTGTGCATAAATAATTATGCTAATAGCAAGTAGACTGTAGAGCTTAAAATGTATAATTTTTGTGAAGCAAAATTTGCAATTCAATTCCTATTATATTTCTAATTACAAAAATGAAACTCCTCATAAGACTAACAGCTTCTACGTAGATTATTGAAGTATTTATAAATTACATTCAAAATGGATCAATTAATTATTACCTAAGTAAATTGTAGATTAAGGATTCAGTATTTAGTTAAAAGCTTTTAAAACAATTTTTAGTATTTCAGGTAACCTATTACATACTTACAGAACTGTCATTGTTATAATTTTTGCAAGCAAATTATTGGTTTGAGTTTAGTCACAACGCGTTTTTTCTTCTTAGTCGTAGATGCGAAATGCTTATTTATTCTATTGACATTGAGTATAATCTTTTTGAGGACCTAAATACTTACAAGTTCGGACCATATTAATATATCGATGTTTAAAATGATGGTCTAAATGCAAACCTTATTCATGTAACACGATTCGAATCATTAGTTCAAAATCTATAAATAATGTTTTTGATAAACTCCTCTAATTATAGTGCGTGGCCTGTTACAAATTATGCTTTGAAGATATGGAGTATGGTTCCGTTTTTAATTGTTTTGTTTCCATTCTTATTGTGTATGCGTTTACAAACGATTACTTTTGATTAACATTACTTGTTCAAGTTCATCACGATTTTGTAATAAGTAAATGCGTGACTTGCATAATATCACTAGAAGTGAAATAGGTATGAATGTTACTAGTTTATTAGTTAATATTACACAATATGTTACCTACGCCATTGTTACGCCTTGGGATATGTGAAAGAGGCTGTTTGAAAAAAAATTGTTGCTTTGTATTTATTCGTAAATTACAACCATTATTTACATAGATTCCTACTAAATTAGTTAAAATCATGAATAATTAATTTTATAATAATTCACACCGTTCGAACTAATCATCGCTAAAATGAAAAGTAAAGGGAATTACTATAAGGAGTCGTATATTATATACTTAACTTAATAATTACATTTTCTTAATCTATGTACTAAATACATTTGACTAGGTATACAACAGTATACTATACAACTCCATATACGATACGAGTCCGTCTTGTTTTACAAACGAGTAGGAACATTTTTGCGATTAAAAGTTCGATCTATAGCTATACTCATCACTATGGGACTATTAGGTAAATAAATCGAATAAGATCCTCCTAACAATCAATTGAACTAAAACTATGCCGAGTCTAATATAAATTATCAATATTAAACTACGAGTAGTAATTAAAATTTCAGATAATTAATGATGTTTCGTAAATAAAAAGTATTTGCCATTTTGTATTAAATAGACGAGAACATGCCTCGTAACGGTTAAAGGCCAGTTGTTGCAATAAAATCTATATGATATAAATCTATCTCATATGAACGGATATATCTAAAATAGATCATGGCCTAGACCTGGGGACGTGAACAGGTGTTTCAGATCATCGAGCCGTTGATCGAATAATGACTCGAGTAATATCTTTAATATACGTTTTCTCAAACATGCAATGAAATGTTGTAGTTACGTGCCTAAAAAGTGGCCTAGGCCGTCAAGTACCTCTTTTTTAATTTTCATTTGACATAGGGTTGTGACCTGGCATCTTGGCTTTTAGCCAATAATTATCTGTAAGTAATAGTAGTACAAAAAAAATGATTGGCAAATTTTTGCAGTTATAATTAGGTATTTAAATGATATCATTTAAAATAAATGTACAATAACTACTCAAAATAATATTTAAAAAGCAGTATTATACGGCGCGATCCGTCGGCCCCGATCACTGCATGCGATTAATTGGACCCAACCGACCGCGTCGTCTAATACCGCTTTTTTAAATTAAAAATTTGCAACTTTCAAACAGGTCAATCTTAAAAAAAAATGAGGTGTCGGTGTCGTATTTGACTTTTGTTGTGTTTCAAAGACTTTTTGTTTCATTTCATTGCATGTTTGAGAAAAGCATTATACATACCTCGGCCATGAAGTGACGGGTTGCCGTCCGAATAATATCCGGCCTCGCTTCGCTCGGCCGTCTACATGTATTCGGCCGGCAACCAGTCACTTCCCGGCCTCGGTAGTAATGTACTATTGCGATCGTGAATTTTTTGCTAGTAGAGTTACGAGTTTTACATACAAATAAAACCGTGCTTGCGAAACGAATAGTAAAACTGTAGTCATAGTCTTAAATACTTTATTGCACAAAATTGCGCTGGACAATTTACCAATTATCTTATCTTCAAAATAAAGTAGGTATTATTCAAATGTTTATATTCTTAAAACAAAAGTTGGAAGAGTAACTAAATTTTATATCTTACTTTGTAATTTCAACCATTCTAATTCATATCTTCTTAGCACTCTTAGCAGTCAGTTTAATTTTTAGCTTGACGGTGATAAGTCGTTCGCTGCGTGTATAGGGTCCCAATTTCGTCTATGATTCATCAAAACCTTTATTCCATAAGCAAAAGGTTCATTTTACGCTGATCGGTATACCAGTCAAGATGGTTAGTCTCGCGAGTAAGTTGTCAGCAACCGTTTCGGCGGACGATCGCGTCAAATGATAAATGACACTTTGACGAGGTCGTGACAGATTGATGTTAATTGTTCGCATTCCACTGTGACATCTGATTTTGAATTATTTTCGTGACTATTAATTTCCTAATAATGGAATACGTGGGCGGGAAGTTTATGTATTAGATTAAGATAAGCTCGATTGAATAATTATCATCATATTTCAGTGTCTCGCTCTATTGTACACCATATTACGGTAGCTACCCGTACCTATTGTCAAATTTATAAAGTAAGTACTTTATGTCGGTATCAGTTATGCTCTTTAATAAAACTAGAAGTTATCGAATTTCTATTAATATGGATTTTTAGGTAGTTACTTAAGTATTTTTGTTGAATATATTTTTAGCTTTTCATTTATATCCAAAAATAAAATAGATTCATGTCAATTTTCTTCCTTGAAATTAAATATACCTGCAATTTACTTGTCTTCCTAAAAATGTTTCATTTCAGCTTTTTAAATAGCTCCGAAGATTTTGACAGTGATATGTCCTGTCAGACAATAATACAATGCTCATTCTTGGCGTGGTTGCAATTTGACATCGCTAATGAGATGCTCGTTAAAAATTATGGTAATAAAGATGTCTTATCAATATCATGTAATAATTGGGAGGTGTGCCGTAGACCAAGGACATGGACCGCAGTAAGTTCATGGTCCCGAACGAGGTGGGGCATTGAGGCCAATAGCCTGCATATTGAGTAACAGAAATAGACAACATATTTTTTAGGGTAATAGATAATATTACTTTATTTAGGCGTAGGCGTTAATATCCGAAGGGTGCTTGAATCTAGGTGCGTGGCGTGGCGGGTGCCTTTGTTGTCTATGTCTGTTTAACCATTTATGGGTTGTGTTTTTATTTTTAATCAACCATAATCAATAAGGAATTCCAAGATAGATAAATTCATTATTATTAATAGGGATGATGACAGTAGTTGATAGTAGTTGATAGTACATTGTGCATCAAGGGAGGTAAGTACGGAATTACTATCGAGAGTGTTAGAAGAGAGTCTTTTATGACTCGAGTTAGTATTCCGCATACCGACCGTGATGCATACAATGTTTTTCATCACACTTGCCGACAAGAAAATAAGTTCTAAGAAATAACATTATTAAATAACGTACTGACATTTCTATTACTCCCTAGGGAATTTCACTTTTCTCTTACTCCCGCTGCGCGCGCAAACAATGACGCGCTTAGGCAGCAAGTGTGATGAAAAATAAATTATTTCACATCATGCACGATGTAATCCATGAAGAAAATATTACCTACTAAAATGTAGATTGCAGTATTTTTTGTACAAAGCTTCTATTTAATAAATTAGAGAGGTCATTTGGCGGTATACAAACATGACATCACTTTTGTGTATTTCATTTAAAACTTCACAGCGCCAATATTTTTGACAGTTCGGAAAAAGATGTTGATTTGACTTGAGTCATCATGCGGATTGTGCTCTATTATACCCACTTGTACACATTCGGAAAAGTCTTACAAATTGGCTGTTGTGTTGTAACCTCCTCCTTATATGATGAAATAAAGCCGATTCGAATACTTCTAAATTTTATAATATATTTTTCGCTACTTTAATGATTTAGTGTATTGGCATAGGAATACCTATTAATAAATTATTTATTGTTTTCTGCAATCAGTACCCACGTTGAATAATTTACCTATTCAATGAACCATGTCAACTTCCGCTTTACAAAATGCAAAAATCAATAGACGGATGAATAGTGTGCCTCTACTATGTAGATCATATTATTATGGTAATATTAAGGCCTTGACCTGCTGAGAAGGGTTCAATTACGGTAGCCACAAAACAAAGAGATCAGGTTTTACATACCTGATGATAATTCCCATTTCAATATTCAATATATAATATTCATTATTCTGCTTGTAATAGTACATTTCCTAACTAGTGCGGGAAAACTTTTTTTCGGCGAGGGTGAAAGTTGGAGCCCGAGTGAGTTAAAAAAAAAGTTTTTGCACGTGTAAGGGACGATTTTTTTTCATAACAAGTGTGTCAAAAAGAGAAATTACCGCGCGCGAAGCGTGCGCAAACTTCGTTTTTGCGCACTAGTTAGGAAAAATATATATCCGTGCCCCTAGTGAAAAATCTGGCTACTTTGGAAACCGTGGCAGCATATACATGTGCACTTGTATTGAACTTATATACCCTTATTTATAAGCCTCGGGGAGTTGGGTTGGGGACCCAATTTAGGTGTCAAATTAAATTAATAAAAAAAACGATTTAGGTGTCAAAATATACCCACACGACTTTACTGCCTTGACATTATAAGGGTACGGTTTAGAGCATCGCCCGACATGCTCTTAGCCGGTTTAATTAAAACTTATGATTTTACTTTTAAAAAAAAAGTTCAACGAAGTGCTTCATTAATTTCTAGTGTGCCCTTAAATATTCATATGCATCATAATTATAATGAATCATTCATTGGCCGTGATCTTGATTCGTCGATTATACAGTCGATGACATGACGCGATGCTTCTAAGACATTGACGAATGACAAACGCGGATAATTAGGTAATTTAATGGTAATTTTAATCTAAGTCGTGTTTTAAACAGCAATCTGGGGGCTAGCACGATCTACCATTGCGATTCAGTTTAGGACCTAATCTGAATCGCGATGTGTCTGTTTCATAAAATAATTATCAAAAAATGACAGCAGAACCTAATTTTTTTTTTATATATTTTTTATTTTTATTCATAATAGGTAGACGTTTGACCACGATCATACCTGCTGGTAAGAGATGATGCAGTCTACGGTGGAGCACGTTTACCTATAACTGAATCGCATTATAGTATTTTATGCAACCCTTGTTTAAGAGAGGACAAAAAAGGTGAGTGGCGTGGGTAACAATTTGAGACGAAACCGAAAATTGTTATTAAAGACGCCACGTGCATTTTTTGACTCAGTTAAACAATATTGCATACAATACTTTTTCTACGACCACGGACTTATTTTCAAATAATATTCTGAATTTGAGAAATATTCTTAGTCAAACACAATTTTATCCCTTCGGGTGGCAGGACCGTTACGTCAAAAAGCTGTCAGGTGGCAGCGCCATTTTGCGCGAAAATACGTAGGATGCCCTGAAAATTTCGGGAATTTAATACTTAGGAACGTATATTTGACATGTGTTATACCTCTTTCTTACAAGCATAGTCTCATTATTCGAAAACACTGGCTACTTAGAAAAAAAACAATGTCCGATTTTCAATTGTTTTTTAAAGTCGTTGAGTCGCTGGTGAAAATGGAGCTGTCCCGCGAAAGTTTTAGAGCAATGATTTATTATGACTTTAAAAGTGGATTAACACAACAACAATGTGGAGACCGATTAACTATTGCTTTTAGTAGTGAAGCACCTTCAAAGACGACCAGATACAGGTGGTATTCGGAATTCCAACGTGGCCGTGTGTCTCTTGCGGATGACGTACGTGAGGGTCGACCGAAAACGGCCGTTACCGATCAAAACATCACGGACGACCAGAAAACGGTTCGTGTCAATTGGTGCCGCAAAACTTTAAAAAGATTTAATGGAGGAAGCTCAAATGCCGTTTTTAGTATTGTGTCAGGTGACGAATCATGGATTTACGCATATGAGCCTGAATCGAAAAACCAATCTCGAGTTTGGGTTTACGAAGACGAACCGAAGCCGACAAAAGTTGTTCGTTCTCGCAGCACGATCAAAAAAATGGTAGCCACGTTTGTCTCCAAATCGGGTCACGTGGCGACTATCGCTCTTGAAGATCGAAGAACTGTCAATGCCGATTGGTATATAGGCGTTTATTTACCGATTGTTTTTGCTGAACTGCGAAAAACTAACCCTAACCGCCGTATTATACTACACCATGCTACGCCGTATTATACTAAATAATGCCAGCCCTCACACCGCTCAGAAAACAGACGACTATCTGAAGGGCGAAAACGTCGAATTACTGGACCATCATCCGTACAGCCCCGACCTAAGTCCCAACGATTTTTTTACTTTCCCGAAAATAAAGAATCGGTTGCGTGGTCAGCGTTTTCAGACCGCGGAAGAAGCAGTCGACGCCTTTGAGGATTTAGTAATGGAGTCGGCTTCATATCGTTTCCCCTCTGCCAAAGACTTTGGCCAAGAATTTGTACATTGACCAAACCTGTTTATAAAAACTATTTCATTAATCGATTCTTCGCAGTCTTGTAATCGTTATGTACCCGTAACAAGCTCCGTCAAAATGCCTGTATGTGCTATGTATGGATTCAAAACTCGTTCAAATACATTATGTATACAAAATATGCGATACCATTTCATATCTTGCCTTTATTTGTTTATATTACAACATTTTATTACATAAAATTGTTCAAGAAAATCAAGTACCACGAAATCGATAGCAAAATCGGTTTCAAAAATATCGCACACAATTCGTATTTTCATTTTTAACTGATGGAGAAAGTTTGACATTTATTGTATTCTCGTATTTAAGGTTAATAAGGTCTACCCATCTTTAAATTTTGTAGGAAATATCAGACTTAGTGAATCAAGTTAGACAGAAGACTCTGCCTTGGTCTAATGTTAAGCTTATATGTAAGCCAATAAGGTTGAATATTTATTGCGCTTATTTGGAATACGTATTACGCGCGAAAATACATAGTGATGTGAACGTTACTCTTTATAACACAATGTCGAGACTAGGTATAAAATGTCGAGATACGGACACTTGTGTTTACGTATATTAGTGTTCTCACAGTAAGTAAATAAAAACACAGTCTTATCGAATTCAATAACTTCATTGTTACAAGTGCTACTTAACGCTAGTTGGACCTATATTATAAATTGTATTTAGGTACTTACTAAAATATCACTAAGTAATATCAATATCACCGGCCTTATTGCAAAAACTTGTATGTATACGCACCTACGCACCTTGTACCTACGCACTTGTATTCAAATTGTATCCTTACGAGTATTCACAATTAAGCCTCAGTGAGTTTTACCCCAGCTAACTAAAACTTTATTACTACAACAAAATAAATAATACTCGCATGTACACTCGTATGGACATATATTGTTTTCTTTCACAACCGCTAATTAATATTATTTATTAAATATTATAATTGATTTACGGATTTCTAAATGCACGTGATTGACCGAGACTTTCCTTACAGTTACAGCCTTCGTAGTCAAAGATCGCGATAAACGAAAACATAATCAATTGAAGTAGGTTAATGGCAAGACATTCAGGCGGTTTTGTATTAAAATTGGTTGATTAATTAATAACTGTTACTAATTGTCTGTTTACTTTTATTTAAATACTCAAAACAACAATATATAGTACCAAGGTGCACGTCAATCTATGACGTTTAGAAAAATATATCGATACGATAATCTTCAGACACTTGAAAGCCATATTAATCGGTTCGATTACACCTACGTCGATAGTTTGAAATTGTGTCCGCATAGAAATTTTACTGTATTAGTGTGATAATTTAACTTAGTGTTGTGGTATTGTTTAAGTGTGCGTGAGTAGTAACGAGAAGAAGAAATGCATTTGTAGTTAGATCGTTTACATGTGTGCTACCTCGTCCCCCTCGGAAATTGGCAGAATGTTTTGTTAGGAAAGTTATAGCGATACCGTCTCCCCATACTAAATCCTCAAAGGTCGACGCTTATAAAATGGCCATTTTGTCAACCCCCACTTCAGACTTCAATAACTGTTTTAAAAACTGGTTTCAGAGAATGAAAAAGTGTATTAAACACAAAGGAGAATACTTTGAAAAACAATAAAAGTACTTTTATTTCATTAAAATGCGTATTTTTTCCGATTCCCGAAACTTTCAGGGCAACCTACGTAGTCAAGTGCCAGGGGGTCCGACGGGTGGTCAACGAGAAATTGGCGGGAGTTACAAATTTAACGATTATTGTGTGTTATTGTATGAAGCTTATATAAAAAACGCACAGCGTTATAATAAGTATGAAATAGGCTATTAATTCCGTTAACAAACATATATTTTTGGTAAAAGTGTAATTTGCTAGTCCTCGTTGAACGTAGGCCGAGCAAACATTTTCCCGATTTTTGTGTAGAAGACACTAGTAATATAAAATACGGCATTGATTTGAGAAAAAAAAATAGGTTTATTTGTAGCAATATACATGTACAAACAAGAAAAGAAAGTAAAATGATACCCTTGCATAAAGGTTTTACACATTACAAGCACGTAAATGTTACGTCGAAAATTATTTTCGTACAACATCAGTCAAACACAAGTAAACTTTGAAAATTTGTTTTGTAATCATATATTGATTATTAGTTTCAAATTTTGTACCTATTTATTTTGCATAATGCCTCATGGAAAATGTGTTCACTTCGGCGTCTGAAGGAAAACTAATGGTTTTGTAAATAAAATTTGTCGATTAATACGACACTCAAAAACTGAGGTAGAAACATGACTCGTAGATTGTTTCAAAATAAGTATATATTTTCAACATGTGTTTGATTTGTAATGGTACAGGATTAAAAACTATATTTAATAACATCCCAAAAATGTATAAATACGATACCTTGGCATTCAAACTTTTAATACTAAATCGCTTCAAAAATACACAAAAATTGTCAAAATGATTACATTTCACCAGGACTATATTAGTGTGGATACGACTTCTGATTTGTTCTAATATAATTATGACTACTTAGATTCAAACAAATCTATGATGAGCTCTCCATGTACATTATTCAATAGAAATAATATTTCAAAGTCAATATATTTTCTTCGGTTACGGCGAGGATTACACATGAAATAAAACTATGAAAATCGGATAAACTCGCGTATATTAACTTACTTTAACTTCATTCCGACGTTTCGAAAACTTTACCTACAGGGTTCGTGGTCTGCGGATGACGTCGGAATGAAGTTAAAGTTAGTTAATATACGTGAGTTTATCCGTTTTTCATAGTTTTATTTCATAAATAAATGTCATTGGAAAATCTTACACAAAACGACCTAGTCCCCATGGTAAGGTAAATTACCTGATGCTTGTGTTGTGGGACTTAGCGACGACAATATACTCTGTTCAACAATTCGTGGAAGTAGAAAAGGGCCCCAAATTTAATAAAATGTGTTAGTTTTTAGTAAAACGTCCCACTTTGTCGCTTACCATAAAGACGAGGTTTCTTTGTATCTTCATATGAATAAACTGACAAAGCGGCTTTATGGCAAACGACAAAGCGGGACGTTTCACTAAACTCACTCACAAATGTAGGTGCTGAGTGGTCTGCCCTTACAAAATTTGAAAATGCCGCCTTTTATTACCAAAAGGGAATGTTGGACCTGTTACATCTTCGACCACCACGTACATCTGAAACTCTTCCTCTCGCTCCTGCATATCTTAAATTTATAACTACAGCATAGCAAATAAACATATACGTGAAAAATAGTCATTTATAATAATAGTGTCTGAACGAGTGCCTGAAACCGACACGAGTAGGGAAGATGACCTACATTTCGACACTAACACTATACCATTCTACAACGCATTATAAGAAAATTACTAATGTAATTAATTTCCACACTAGTGCGGAAAAGTCACTCTCTGTACATGTAAAAGTATTTAGCCAACCAAATTAACCGAAATAAGTATTAAATCCAAAAACCGAAGTCTTATCCATACTATTCTATCTTCATTTGAAATGAAACAAAATGGCCACGGTCGCGACCTTGAAACATGGGTCCCGGTATATCAACGACGACATTTTTTAATGAAAGATGATCGAGTTTTTAAATAAATGATTATATATTTAAGTTACCAAATAGTTATCCCAGCTATTTATATCTAATTTGGGGCTAGTAGTGTTACATATACATTAATAAATGCCCGATTTCTCTAAAACAAACCTGTTCATAACCCAAATCTTTGTAATAAACTATGAAATAAATATGTTAAAATGTAATAAATGGAAGATTAAACGATTGTAAATTGCTTATCACTTAGTTAAGCATATTATATTTAAATCGCATAACATTTTTTATAGAAATAAACGGTTAAAATCATAATTTACCGGGTATCAAATATTTGACGAATGCACTGCTATCAAATGCTTTTAAACTGAGGAATATCTGCTAACATTTATATTAAATACACTTAATTTTAAATATAGACAGATTTTTTATGTCTTCAGTGATATATTTTTAGAAATAACGCAACTTAAATGTGCGCACAAACTTTAAATTTTCACGCCAAATACGCAATACCGAATCGGCCGGGAGCCGGCCGCTCGGCACTTGGGGATTTTTCAGATCGGCCGGGAGTCGACCGCTCGGCACTCGGGGACTTTTTGAATCGGCACGTCAAAATTAAAAAAGAAAGCTCCTCTATGGTTTACTTTTCATCAGAAATGACATTTAAAATTAGGTTGGCAGCCATGTATTTCATTACGCCTTGTATACATGAGGTGTCTTAAATTCCAAAAACGCACTGCGTGTATGCCCGAATGCGTTTATAGGGAATAGACAATATAGACTTATCTTGACATCTGTAAGGTAGGGACTTAAAGGTGTGTTCACGACCTTGTAAATGTTAAATAAAAGTACGGGAGTAAAAAAAGAGATTATGGTAGCCCCTTGATTATAACGACATTTTTGTTCGTGGCAGTATATAACTATGCGGGAGAAAATATGTCGTGCACACACCCGGCATGTGTAATTGTGTATGATCTCTTTATTATGGTAATCATATTTGTTTTAATTACAACGATTTTGTTATTTCACCCCGTAAATAATGCATTAATATTGTATTGCAGGACTTACTCTCTTATATAATATCTTAGGTGCACAGTGATTCTTAATTTTAGAAGTGGATACATTTATTGATTTGAACTTTCACGATTATCACTCATATTTTATGTAAATACAAACGGGTCTAGTTCTAGGTCTAGTTAACGCGATTAAGACCCATTTGCCTTTATACTCGTAATATGGGTAAAAATAGATATTTTTATGATTTATGTAATGCCGTGAAATGGACGGTCTCTTTTATATCTAGCCTCTTCGTAATTTATATGCTTAAAACGTACACGGATCTCATGTATGAAGGACCAGGTCGAGTAAAAGGTCTATTTTGGGTTTTTTTATACGTATTATCTGTATCTTTATAATATTGACTCAAATAACGTATGATCTATATAACTAAATAATGGTTCCTTCCTTAAAGCAGCTCTGGGGTAGGTCGTAATCCTTTATAATTAAGAAACATGGTTTCATTAACGTCAACGTCTGTTAACATTGAATTAATTAATTTTAATTAACTTCAAATTAACTTTAGCGGCTCCAGTTAAGCAATTAAATTCTTATTTAATTTCTCAAGAATTATTTTCGAGATTTATTGATGATCTTATGAACGTTGTGTTAAATTAATACATATAATTACTATGTTTAATGAACGGTAATGCTTCGTTTTATGGCATGATGAATTCATGTTATCATTTTACTTTTAGCATCTATTATTTAAATGGTTTGTTAGTGGTAATTAATATGTTCCATGATATTAATATTTTGTCATCGCAGTTTTTTTATGTTGTTTTGTAAAGAAGGTCAAATATAGACCTAGTTAGGGCTTATTTGTGGAAAACCGCGTGTTTTGAAGTAAGCGAGCAAAGTTCAGTCGTCTAGGCATAGCAACTCCGGTTTCAATCAATATTATAATGGCCACAGTTATCTCTGTTCTACCCGATACATATGAAAGCTTTAGCTCTTGGGTGAACAGAGATACCGCCGATTTACCGTCGTATGGACCGTCACCAACATTCTCGTATTTTGAACCGCGATGTGGCCGATAATTTACATGAGGGTTTCTTAAGTATGTTCCGCGGACATCTCAGGGGCCCGTAGCAGGTACGTCAGGAATTCGCAGTAAGGCGGTCACAAAATAATTGCATTAGTTGAGAGAGAAGGTTTCTGGAAGTTTGAGATGTTAATATCGAATTTGCCTGAAATGGTACTAGGCGCTAGGTACTACTATTTCGTACTATTATTTCCGAATTTGTAACTTATTTTCAAAAAAATTCAGACTCTACGTCCTAAACCCTCAAAGAAATGGGAATTACGGGAATGGTACCTATCGATAAGGTTGACTACAGGAGGGGAAGAGCTTCCTTAGGGAACTGGGATGACGCCTGCAGGATCCCCAGCCTTGATCCCCGCTCCAGTCTGTTCCTGGAGCAAAGACTGTCCATCGCGATTCAGCGCGGAAACGCTGCGATCGTGATGGGCACCTTTGCGTCGGGAACCAATCGGGGCGGTTTGGATGGTTTTTTTTCTTTTTTTTTTCAGGTTTAATTTTATTTCAGTTAATATTTTTATATATTTATTACTAATTTATTTTTTCAGATTAATTTGTAGTTAATATTATTTTTAAGCAGTTATTGTTTTTCAATTTAATTGTATTGGCATGAAAATAATAAAAACGATTTCATCGATAAGTAAAAATGATAGACAACATAAACACTTTGAGTGATGCTTTGTTTTTTGACAGGGGGCAGTGGAATTGTTTAGTTAGTGAAAGTGATCCGAGACTGGAAAACATTTAAAATTCGCCTTCTTCAAGTTATTTAACTGGACAGCTAAGGAACGCCATGATAAATGTCAAGGTTTACAAGCAATCAAACTTAATTCCAGACAATAACCGAGGAGCTTTTCGTTGGCTTTTTGCAGACGATCAATCGGCATTAAGAACAAACAACTTAGCCGAAAATGAAACAAAATGGATATAGATGCTGGCAATTAACAATAATAATGTCGGAGTAATGGCGCTGGTTTCCGTGCTGAGAATTATGGTTTAATTTACGAGGTCGTCGGTTGTAAATCATTATTTGAAGCGACAGGGGTGCTCTAGAATCAGATATCCTTGTTGATTAGTTCGATGTGATCGTGACGAGTTGACCAAAAATTCTGAAAATGATAATTGCGTCTGAATGTTTCTATGTATTTACTCAAGCTTACAATGAAATGTTGACATTACGTATGTCAAATTGGACCCAAAAGTATTATGTCACTGATTCAATAACTGAACTTGATATGTAATGGAATTTCAAAACTAGTTTACAGTCCTAGTAAAGTACCGGAGTAAAGGTCTGCAAAGTGTCGGAAGTTACCTTCTTTCAACAATTTTCAGAATATTTTGGTATTTAACCATTAAAAAATCATAGAACTAATGCACTAATGTCAACGTTTCCAGGGAAAAGTTAACTTCAAACAGAATTAAAAAAAACTGACGCGTAAGTTGAAAAAAATTGCAATATTGTAACATTTTTTTACTCTGAAATAGTCAGTCGCTATACCGGCTTAGGTCAATTCCATTTAGGTGTACCTACATACATAAGACTATTTATCTAATGTAATTGTAGTAGTTTTTCTTAAATACAATGTACTCTCCGTCATTAAACCTCAGGAATTCTGAATCGAAATGGGTCAAACAGCCAATATATAGGCGAGAGCAAGCACGCGGCGCGCGCGCCTCGCGCTGGCGGTGCGAAATGCGGCGCATGCGCTATGTTGACCATTGCGAAGAATGCTGGCAGCGCACGGCACGCTTCGTGGAATGACTTCGGCACAAGAACAAGGAGGATGGTTGGAAATTTGAATGAAAGAACTCATATTATCCTAACAGGAATGATCAGCTACCACGATCTACGTATTAATGGGAATTTCAATTTAGAGCCCAATCTGAAGCGGGATGTGTCAGTTCCATAGAGAAACTGCCAAAAACTGACAGGCTGAACTTAAACCGAATCGCGTTTAAGAGATCATAGTAGCACCCCTATTTGTACTTGCAATCTAGAGCTAACCAACTAACACGGGGTCAAGATATACAACATAGATTTTTCAAACTTCGTTTCACCCCGGGTTAATAGCATAAGCCTAACACTAGATTGTAACTGTAATCAGTGAACCTCATGCTAATAGTCACCAAAAATTTTTACAGTAAGTAGGTAAGACATTTTATAATTTATCAGCCCGGCTACAAGTGGGTGCGTCGCTGGTTCAGTAATGAAATATTATTTTTTCCGAGCATATGATTATTAAGTAGGTACTAACTTGTACTGTCTTTCACAATTATGTGAGAAATTATGATAAAATTAATATCAGTCAATTCACCTTTTTTAAACGAACCTTGCTAGGCACCAAATAGGATGGAAATTTAAGCACTTCGTGGCGTAAATAATAAAAGATATGATCTATTTGTAATTATAAGAGAGATAACATTGAGAGTACTTGTACATAAACGAACCTTACTACAAATAAGGCGGAGATTTAATTTTAAACATGTTGTATAAAAATATAATCGGCTTTGTACTCATACGAGTGAAAAAAATTAAATATTTGTATCACTCATCGCTCATGAATTGGCCCGTGCAATGCATTATTGCGATTGAGTAACGAACTTTAAATTAAAGTGTGAAAAATTGTCACCAGTGTATTATTGTGTCAATTAATACACACTGCTGACCCAGATGCGTTGCGACTGATTTAGTGAATTGTAATCGAGTTCTGTGAAGATGTATATTATGATGGGTCAAGCAACGAATGGCAGTTAGGATATCATTGTCGTAGCGTAGATCTGATGGCGCAATTACTAAAATGAATAGGGTTATTCAAATAATTGTTATTGTATTGTACTTACAGAGAAACTTGGTATTTACTATTTACTTGGCGAACAATACTAAATCTGCGCGGACATTTCAAACCAGACGAATTGCTCGTAGAGTGGATAGTAAGGGGAGGCTTTAAGAACAAGATCTATCTACCTATGTACATAAAATATATACCGAACACTTGTACATTATAATAGAATCTGGCATTAGTACCCATACGAGTGAAATAGAAAATTATAAAGTTCCTATAGCCTGGCCGTGATACATCTGTAGACATTTAAATAGCCGACAAATGGCTGTGTTAAAAGGGTCAAAATTCTTTTCGTTGTCTTGTTTTATACCACTCTGTCACGCTTTTAGTTGCTGTTTCGACTCAGTATATAAAAAAAATCAGTGCACCTGTATTTCTTTTGCACGCTAGATTTTAATTCATACATCAGAAATTGAAAACAAAACATCATCTCATACAAAAATCACCACTGCGTCACGTTTTTTTGTGACACAAAATAAGACAACAAAAAGAATTTTGACCCAAAAATCACTGATCAGTAAGAACTAACAAGTGAGTAAGAAAACAACTTGCCAACTACTTTTCGTGCCAGACAACGATAACACAGACTGAGTTGAATCACAAAATGCCTTTATTGATAATATTGGACGCGTTACGACGCCCATTAAATTATTTATGAAGAAAGACTTCTGCAATGAAATTGACCTCCAGAAAGGATAACAGACGAATCACCGACTGTCTGCCGATATAAAGCCTCTTATATATAACGTGACAAATCTAAATTTGCCATCGAGTTTGGGCTGGGTCCTGCGGAGCTATTTACATCACTTACAGAGTACTTCGTCACTGAATAAACCAGTGTAACCCTGGACTCGAAATTCATATCAATATAAGACATCAGTTATACTGGCTACTTTAAAAGATATGTAAAAGCGAGCATGGGAAATAATAGCACTGAAGATCATACGCAATGTAAGCTTAGCGTTCGAATCTTCAACTGTATTGTTAAATTTGTTAAATTCTAGGCCATACGAAGCTCAATTGTTCCACTTGGCGAAATCTAATTTAATTTTGATTTCAGGGCCGCACATGTTGCAAACAGCATGTGTATATAGTTTTTTCACCACACTGCTTGGAAAAACGCTGTTTTTTCCATTCATTTCAGAGCGCAAAACTGAGTTTTATCCTTTAAAGTGCAATGTTTTTTTTAGTACAGATGGTGCCTTTTTTAGGCCCTAGTGCGAGGGGTCATTTTACGTCAGGTACAAAACTTCGGAGGGCCATCTGTACTAAAAAACGTCGTATGAGACACTTGCAAAAACGAAATTCATTCAATATCAAGTTTTTTGCACTTGTGTCGTAATGTACTATTTTAATCTTTCGCACAGCCTATAGCAAAAAGCCGTTCTGCCGAAAATTTCAATGATCGTACACGTTCAATACGTGTACCTTCAAAAACAAGTAGCTTTCAATCAGATTTATTTTGACATTGTTATCTTCGAATTGATTAAAATGTAATTGTAATGACATGTAGACCACACGTAATGGAGTCGTCAGATCGAGAGACGCGTCTATTGTTGGCTGCGCAGACGCAAACAAAACAAACGCTGACATGTTTAGATTCAACTAACGTGCGCTAGGCTTATTAGACCTAGTAGGGATATGTTGCAAGTGTTGCAACAACTGCATTTAGGTATGAGAAGGGCTATTTCGTTTTACTGATCACATTGTTGACTCTGATGAAAGTGATGAGTCGTATTCCAATTAATAATAATTCTGAGCAATGAAATAATTTATATTTACTTATTTTAGTGATAATATATTTACATACATATATTAGGTTTTGTCACAGAAGGTAATGCATAATTAAAATATATCTATCCTAAATAATGTAGGTACTGAGTAAGTAAATGATAAATATTTTACTTACTTTCAGAAGACACTGTAGGAATGTTCTTTTTTACATTGTTTGAATTAAAATTTACGACAAAAACCATTAAACAAAAATTAAATAGTAAAGCGTTAATAAATGACGTTAAAATTTTATTTTCTTACAGAGATGTCGAATTAAGAATGACATTAACAGTAACGAGCATACTTACTGAAACATAATAACAGAGGTAATTTAACGATCATTTTTGTAAACAAATTCATTCTCTGACCACTAACCACCAAATTAAAATAGATATCAGTTCATCGAACGTTTGTTATGTTAACCAATGAAGGGGCGTTTGACCTCATCAAGGCGGTGGACGAAAATAATCGACAATTAATTCCATCGATCACGAGATGGGTTTGGACATTCCTGCGGTGGGTCAACGAGACGACAGAAATGGGTAAACTGATTGAGGGCGGGGACGCCGTTTAAGGGAATTGCTTTTCATAGAAATGTCAGCAAGTCGATAATTTACCCGATCACTCACAGATGTTATCAGATGATTCAATCCAATCGTCAAGTTTGTAAAGCGACCTTAACGTAATCATCAATCACTTAGAACCGTCTCTTTAAGCTGTGTTATTCGATCTCACTAAAAGCATAATGATCACGTTAATGTCATTGATTATTAATAACCGTGACAAACCGCTCAATTGGGAAACCAACATACCGATTAAATTTAAATCCCTTATTAGCCACTGATCTCACCGCGAGCTACTAAGCTATGAACTATCGGCTATAAACCCGAACAAAAGATACGCACTCCGGTGTAAATAAAAGAGACACAGCGATACTCGCCCGGCGGAGATAGCTGGGCGAGTATCGCCGTGACTCTTTTATTTACGTAGGAGTGCGTATCTTTTGTTCGTGTTTATAGCCCATACTTTATAACTTAGTAGTTCGCGGTGAGACCAGTGCCTTACATCACAAATTCACAGATATGACAACATGGACGAATAATTGGAAACAGTCCGACCTTTGTTCAATGTCATCCGTAATCCGTAAGGTGTGATCATTCGATATGCCCAATGTCGCGTAAGTGGGACGCTGTTTGAATGGGACACATCTGTGCAAACATGGCATCTTGATAATCGTTATCGTGAATTGATGAGATACCCGTCTCTGAACTGTGTTTATGGTATCTGGTTTCTGATTGATTTGCAAATTGGTGGGATGAATAATACGGGACGAATGATAGCTTTAATTAGGTTAGGTTCGATAGTTAGACAGTCATACAACGCACACAATAACTAACGTGTACAGTAAACTATGTACCTAAATAATAATAATATTGATAATCTTTTTTTGTTTTTCTGTATATTTTAAAGAATATTTACATATAGCTTTTAGAGAAGTACCTATTAGATTTAATCCGTGATATAAAGTAAAGAGTCGTTTATTAATCCTTATTAATATTTGTGGATTTCCTATGGCTATTAAACATTTTCTGGAAGAAATTGCTACGAAAATTGCTATTGAGTTTTATGATAACTATTGCTGTTGAGCCGTTGACATTACATTAAGTACATAACATGATAATTATGTTATGTACTTAATGTTAATGTCAAATTCTCTTAGAAATTTCTCCCGAAAAATGTTTAATATCCATAAGAAATCCACAAATATTACTAAGGATTAATAAAATATTATTATTTTAATTTCTATTTATAACTTCCAAAAAGTTGGTAGGTATCCAAAGGTTGTCTAAAAGAGATCGCTCATTAGGGATAATACCACCTGTTGTGTTTAATTCTATTTGTAATCATAATTATTTTACATTGTATTCTGCATTTATATACATATGTAGTAGTCGTAGTCGATAAACGAGAAGTCCCTATGATAGCTCAAAAATGCTATTACCAGAATTCCGATGTCTGGTAACGACCGATTCAAACTCAACTTGGTTTACTGGAAAAAAGCAAGGAAAAGTCGACTCGGATAAGCCTAAACAACGCTAGCATTCAGTTTCAATCCACAAAGCATACCATAGATTTGTTTATCAATCAATGGACAGAAAGTAACGGTGCCGTTTGATACGAGTTTAACCTGTCGGGCAAATTTGCAGGCGAGACGAGCCATCTGTCAAGTCAACTTGGACGAGGTCGATAAACTGGCATGAATTGAGAATTGTGCACAGGCTGTCGATAGTTGCCAGATTTGCAAGATAGATTTGATAGAAGATTTCGGTAATGTCTCTTATATTTGTATACAAGTACCTAGGTAACAAACAATTGCAATTTTGCTTAAATAGATGCCCTGTTAGCTTTACTCTAGAGAGTCTAGAGACTTCAGCTGTTTTTTGTATGTAACAACATATTATAAATTCGTTATCAAGGATGCAACGTGTGTACTGTATTCAGGGGGTCAGGTAAATCTCTGCCCTCGACTATAGAGGATGACATTTGTGACATGATCAGAAATATGTTTTTCCTTTCCTATAAACAATTAATAATTGAATTGAATTACATTTGAACCCACGTCTTCAACTTTCGTGGCGAATATCTAAACTATTTGG
>JALPQI010007718.1:0-61982 GCA_025490895.1 Thaumatotibia leucotreta | reverse complement strand
GTTCCATAAATTATAAATATTTGATTTCATATACTAAAGAAAAAACAAACCAAGATCACCAACGTCCGAGGTGGGAATCGAACCCACGTGCTTATCTTTCGCGGCTGATGCCTGCACCGCTCGGCCATTCTGTTTTTAGAAGACCGAGTGACCGAGCTATTCCCACCTTGGTGATCTTGGTTGTTTTTTCTTTGATATATGACATCCAATATTTATAATTTATACAGTATTAAGTAGTGTGACTACTGGCGAAAAAATAAAAGAACAAATCAAAATATTTAGTAAATAAATAATTTGATTTGTGTTTTCACAATCATTACGAAGTTCCATAAGATAATAAATATCAGAGATACTATTTAAGTTACCAAGATTTATCTTTATCAAAATAATTTAGACTCCTGCGTGTGCTCGTATGTACGAATACCTTAGTCTTATCAAACGAACTTGGTGAAACTTGCTTTAACTTAGGCACTTATTTGTGTTGCCATACGAAACCCAAATTCAATTAGTAACTTTGGGGTAGCTTCACTGACGTAAGCAGTCGCGTCAATTGTTTCAACTGACTTCACTTGTGTTTTCAAGTTAGGGGTACTAAGGCATATTGCTTTTGGGTTATATTTTATCAAAACAACAAGTAATTCGTCATTTATCACTAGTTCCGTTATCTTGTCGCACTCGAAAGTGAGCTAAATTTCATCCACAGCCCGGTTGTAAACTAAGCAAAAAAAAGGTAAAGGTAGTCTACAAACGAGCATTCACTATTATATCCCCTACTCTACGAAATCATCGAATCACGTTTTGTGTAACGATCGAATTTCGTAGAGTAGGGGAATAGCGAATTAGCGGTTAGAATAGCGAATGCTCGTTTGGTCTGAATGCACCTTTTCATACAACAATGCAATAATATTACGGAGCTGATCTGATGACGGAGGAGGGAGGACTAAAAACGGCCAGATTCATTTGGGAATGAAATTACTTAACTTTGATTATCTTATCAAGTTTATGCTTGATATAAGTACTTGTCTTATTGAGTAGGTACTATAGGTAGATGAAAATACTGAAGAAAATACAGTCAGCTATAGAAGCTGGAATCAAAAATGTATTTTTACCAAAACCTTATTTTCCGTAGTTTTCAAACTTCGGATCGGACTCAAAGCTGAAATAAAGTTCGAAATATCTTTCGGTCTATCTTCAAGCCGTTGGCATGCGGTTTCAGTCGAAACCGAAACCAAAGGTCCGGCCTAGTTGACATTATTCATTCATTGGAGGGTCGGGTATCTCAAAATCCGATCCAAGTCCTTTTTATGCTCTTGGTGTAAAATTCCTTTTGACCCGAGGAGTCTTGAGATGTAAACAAAAACTGTTTTTATCTGTATATACGCGTCTTAGACATACATATTGAGCGAATCGGACGTACTGCGGTCAATAACACTTATTTTATTTTAAAATTGCCATCATCATATCATAGATACATCAGCCAATTTCAGTCTATTAACTAAATGCCCATAATCTCCACGCTGGGCAAGCGGATTGGCGATCGCAGTAATTTGTCCACTATGATGACGCTGCTGCCAATCTTCTATCAAAGAATGGACAGTGACACTTCAATCTGCAAAATTTATGTAGTGCCCAAAAGTAAGTTCATATAGAACATGCACTCTTCTTAACGCCATGACAATAGATGCCTGGGTGCTTAGACAAGTAGCCAATCGCTAACGCTTAATCGTCAATCGTAAACGAAAGGCAGCTAACTGTCTTTGTCGCACTAATACGAAAGAGTGACAGAGAGGGAAAACTACGATACGCTACTAAGCGTTAGCGATTGGCAACTTGGATAAGCATCCTGCTCAGATATTTGTGATCACCCTGATGGCTCCAATATATCTAATGGCGACTTTAATGTACATTGCGGAGGAGGAGAATCAGCCAAAAACTTGATTTAAGTTCGTAAAAGCAATGAAATATTAACTTTGAAGGTACGATGAAATTGAAACGCCTGGGGCATTTTTAGGTGCTTTAGATTAATTACTCTAAAGTTTAAATCATCATACATAACAGCCATTTAAGTACCTACACGTTTGCTTTGTTACAGCTAATTTGTTTGTTTGTTTACGATTTACTTTCAAATGGAATAGTTAAATTAATCAATAATTAAGGATCATTCTTACATATATCGACCACATCCCACGGTGAGCTCGATCAGACTTGAGTATATTGTGAGCACAGAGCGATGATAATATATTATAATAGGAAAAAAATATACAAAAGATATTTTACCTACAAAACAATTTGCTACGGAGTGAAACGAATACCATGATCTCTTAAGTGCAATTCAGTGTAGATTCGGTTTGTCAGTTTTTGACAGTTATTCTGTGAAACTGACACATTGCGGTTCAGATTAGGTCCTAAACCGAATTGCATTAGTAGATCATAGTAGCCCCCAGGAGTCAATCCATTACCTGTGATTTGATAGTACCTTGACAGACACCTATAGCTTTTTCGAGGAAACTAGAGGTCCTGTGAGTTCGAATCCTGGTTAGAACATGTGTGCTCTGCATCTGCATTCATTACAAAAGTAACTGTGCCTCAGTTATGGTTGTTTACATGTATTTAAGTGTCTTCATGCTTAGTTAATCATATGGTTACATCGTCGTTGTACTTATGTATACACATACTAGATTCAATTTAGTTTGCCGCGGGTCGAAGTAATCGACGATTATCATGAACAACGCTGCATCTCAAGACACTATCTTGTCGTAATTTGGATTCTAATAATGAAGCACTACAATTCCAACTGCAGGCTCGTACTATTTGAGAAAAACAGCGTTTTTCATGATAAGCTACGGTATGTCGATTTGTGTAAAAAGCTCCCATGACACATTTTACATTTTCAGATCACGCCCTGTTTCCTCTCGAGATGAAAACAAAAGGAAACAACACAGCCAAGTTGTTATTTAAAAAGTTGTAACGGACGCATCAGTTAAAGTGGCTAAAGATTATCAAACTCGGAATTTCTAATTGGGTTTTATCAAAAAAAGAAACTTCTGGGCCCCCGGAATGTAAATTGGGGCCATTTTCGTCAGGAAAAAGTCGTAAAATGAATTTGTTTTGAAATATGTTTCATCAAGGGAAACATCTGTTTTTGTATATTTACTATGACGGTATGAGTTTTCGAGACTTCAAAACATATTGTTTTGATGCGTAGGTATATGCCTGTATTCATAACCTGTGGCGGTGTGAGGATTCCTGTTCAATTGATAATAATGTAAAAATAAAATTAAGAATTAATAGATATAGGTACAGATGTAGGGCAAAAACTTTTTCTTTCGGCTTTTCACGGAAACGTTCGAATTCATAATTGCTGTCACAACAAACGTCAGTATTCATTACGCTGTAGCCGTACCACGACTTTGCATGTATCGGTAACATAAGGGTTTACTCGCTATATCAGTGCGAGCGCGATAATAGGACATTGTGTATTAAGGGCGGTAAATAAGAAATTATGAACTCGTGTGAAGTAAAGACCGCGCCTTCGGCTTGGGCTTTCCTTTCACACTCGTTCACAATTCTTGTACCGCCCGTGAGCGTGACACACCCAATGTTTTTCATCACACCTGTGAGGCAAAAAAAGTAAATAATACAATATATTTTTACAAAACTACTCTAAAAGGGTCTAAATTATTTCTCAAAATCAGGGATGACTTAAATTTATCATTTTTATAACAGAAATTCCGCCACCGCGCCGCGCTAGTGCGACGTAATGTTGTATGAAAATCCTTGATTGCCCTAGGGCTTAATGACGCGTCTACGGCGCGCATCGCCGTAACGCATTGGCGCACTTACCGAACAGGTGTGATGAAAAATGCATTACGTATCGAGTAAAACCTAACACCACACATTTACTTTGTGCGATTCAATAAATCGCTAACAATCAAGTGCGACCGACCTAAAATTACCTATACTCGTACTAACCCCTGTTGTGTGATTCTCGCGATTCTAATTTACATCAGATATTATCTCAGTATACACAAGCCTATTTTCCTCCAAACATTTATCTAAGAAGGCTTAAAACGAGTCTGTAACTTACAGGGCCAATATTGGACCCTACAACGCCCTATCGTGCCATCGGAACATTCTCGACCAACCATCCGTAGCGTCCATCAGATATCCCAAGTGTTTCGCCACTGCAATAGACATTTATTGAAATTATGGGCCGTATCTTTTGGGTTAGCTGGACCCTTTTTCGGGATAGAATTTAATGAGGTACATTGAGAGAAAATGGCGGCGTATAGAGCTATAAAAACGTGAGGCTTCAACAAAGCTAAGGGACCACGGATGTCGAATATCAATAATTTCGAGCAATGGTCTCTTTTATTTCCATTACACGTCGGTAGGTCAGACAGGGATAGTTGCATTTTTCGATGGGTACTGTTTACGGCAAAACCTACAGAGGATCTTCGTCTTAGGATATTTATTCAAAACTGCTTGCATTGGCATAATACTGAGTATCCTTGACACGATATTGATCTAAGGCGACCGGCGGGGCGGAAAACCATACGTGCAAGAGGGAGCTCTGGTATTGGCGTCTCGCTCCAACTTATGGATTCGCTCGCTGACGGTCGCCTTACGCCGCGGCCACGACATCGGTCTAAGACAACCGGCTTAGCGGCAAACGTATGGTGCTCCCTCTCGTACCCATATCGGCATCCCGCTCCAACTCATGGATTCGCTCGCCGCTGGTCGCCTTAGACCAATGTCGTGGCCGGGGCATTATGCCTTTGCCACGTCATTGGTCTAAGGTGACCGGCGGAGTGGATAACCATACGTGCAAGAAGGAGTTCCGATATCGGCTCTAACTTATGGATGCTCGTTGCCCGTCGTCCGTCGTCTTAGACCAATGTCGTGGCCAGGCTATAAGGCGATTGGTTACGGGTGTACAGTCGGGTTCAAAATTACATGGACAGTTTATGAATGAATTCATTCATAAATCGTCCATGCAATTCTGAACGCTACTGTACCATTAATGTTGGCATCGCAACGGAATTATTTTATTTAGTTCTTTGTTTGATTTAAGCTTAAATTAGAGAAGTTGTAAATAAATAAGTAAATACGGAAGAAAATTCTCAAAAAAAAAATATTTGTTATGCACCATGATTTGTGATTGATCATGACACAAAGTAGTCGCGGGTCACATACTCGTACTTCATTGGTGAACAATAGTAGATTGTTCAACGAGGGACTAAAACAGGCCATTATGACACGAGATATTTATCCACCCGAGCGTAGCGAGGGTGGATGTAGTTCGAGTGTCATTATGGCTGTTTAGTCCCGAATTAAACACTCTACTTTTCACTTCGAATGCGAGGAAAAATTCTCTGCATTTATTAACAAAAAGAACAAGAAACAAAAAAATTATATGTACTGCGATGACAAAACTTCCGATTTCTTCGGGACATGGCCACTTGACGATAAGTTCGCAAACTTTTTCAAGTTATATGGTTTCGTTGCAGTGTGGTTTTAAGCATGGAATATATGCTACAAGGTGATGACGGTTGATATTTCTTAGAATTTTCATCAAAATATGTCAGAAATACGCCTTCCATAAATGATGTTGGTACCTAATTTGCTTTCCAGTTTTCCAATCCATAAAAGTTTGATACGCTTTTTAATAATACACTAGATTTCGGCGGCAAAAGATTTTGCACCACCTCTTTTGCATTCTTCTTTATTCTGAAGTAAGGCGTTAATACTTCTTCATCGCATGACGTGACATCGTAAATTATACGATTTGAACAATATTACTTATGGACAAAAACACAAAAAATAAGCAATCAAATTCGTTCCGCGTTTTAGTTTTTATCTGTATTCCTTTTTCGAAATATGACGCTTTAAATACTTGCATATTTAGCCAACGAATTGGAGCTAACTACAAACTATTTTGAAGCTAATTGGTTAAAACATAACATAAGTAATAAATTGGATTCAATCTTAATCATATATCGCTTATAGCGATAAGACCGCCTGTTGCTACCTTTGTATTTAATTGTTCTGTTTTTTGTTTTCTTTCTTTGTGGTGCAATAAAGCATATTTATTATTATTCCCTTTATTTTAATATTCTCTTAGGCTAGGTTGATATAATATGGTTATAAAAGTAAAATACAATACAACATACAAAAACAATAAAAAATATAAACACATTATAAAAACCTAACCTAGGGTGCCGCCGGCAACGGGGCGGGCCCAAGCTGCCGGTGGTTAAGGTCGCAGAGAGAGGAACCGACGGACTATCCGCGCCGTGTCCAGGATTACCGCCTTCTGCATCTGACCCTTGATCCAGCCATCTAGCGAGAGACTCTTAAGATGTTGGTCGAGACTCTTCGCCATTAAACCGTTCGCTGTAACGACTATCGGGACTATGATCGTCGAGTCAACATCCCACATGGCGGTTATCTCGTGGGCCAAGTCGAGGTACTTACTGGACTTGTCCTTTTCGGCCTTCACGAGATTCTCATCATGGGGGATGGTGACGTCGACGAGCACAGCCCGGCGCTGCAATCGATCTACCAGCACGATATCAGGCTTATTGGCTACAATAGTCCTGTCCGTGATGATAGGTCGATCCCAATAGAGCGTGGCACGACCATTTTCGAGAACTGGTGCAGTTGTGTACTTATAGTATGGCACTTCGACGTCCACAAGGCCGTATTGAAGAGCAAGCTGCTGGTGTATAATACTGGCTACGAGGTTATGTCTGTGCAAGTACTATTATTATTCTCTTTATTTATACATCTTCTTAGGTCAGGTTATTTTATAATATGGTTATAAAAATAAAATACAATAAAACATACAAAATCAATACAAAACATATAAACATACTATAAAAAAACCTAACCTAGGGTGCCGCCGGCAACGGGGCGGGCCCAAGCTGCCGGTGGTAGGGCTACAGGGAGAGGAACCGCCGGACTATGCGCGCCGTGTCCAGGATTACCGCCTTCTGCATCTGACCCTTGATCCAACCACCTAGCGAGAGCCTCTTGAGGTGTTGATCGAGACTCTTCGCTATGAGACCATTCGCAGAAACAACTATCGGCACAATGATCGCCGAATCAACATCCCACATGTCGGTTACCTCGTGAGCCAAGTCAAGGTACTTACTGGCTTTGTCCTTCTCGGCCTTCACGAGGTTCTCGTCATGGGGGATCGTGATGTCAATGAGCATTGCCCGGCGTTGCGATCGATCTATCAGCACGATATCAGGCTTATTGGCTACAATAGTCCTGTCCGTGATGATAGATCGATCCCAATAGAGCGTGGCACGACCATTTTCGAGAACTGCCGCAGGTGTGTACTTATAGTAAGGCACTTCGAAGCCCACAAGGCCGTATTGAAGAGCAAGCTGCTGGTGTATAATCCTGGCTACGAGGTTGTGTCTGTGCAAGTACTCGGTGTTAGCAATCTGAGAACAACCGGAAATAATATGCCTGAGTGACTCACCGGGACGGCGGCATGCCCGACAAATGTCGACCGTACCGTCCTTCAGGATATATTTCCGGTAGTTATTCGTCATGATAACCTCGTCAGCAATTGCACAGGCAAAACCCTCGGTTTCTCCGAAGAGGTCCCCGAATCGTAGCCAGTTCACCGACGCGAGCAGATCTACGTCAGATCCCGTGAGGGCCTTGTAGAACCGCCCGTGTAGCTCCTTGCTCTTCCATACCGCCCTGCGGTCCTCGGTGCTTAGTACCACAGGTCTGCGCCAGTTCTCTTTTGCCAAGGAGAGCGGCGTGAGGTTCCGGTCTACTGCCACCACATCACGATGCATCCCGCACTCATTGCTAAGAAAATAGTTTCTAAGATTGTACACCTCGCGGTTGTGGAGGTTTTTGGCATTTAGGAAGCCGCGGCCCCCACACCTCCGCGGGATGTACAATCTCATAACTGATGAGCGCGGGTGTAGCATTCGATGTGTGGTAAGCAGTGTACGGACCCTTCGATCCAGGGCGTCCAGCTCCGTCTGAGTCCACCTTAGTATGCCAAAGGAGTATGTGAGTATGGGTATTACCCAGGCGTTGAAGGCGCGCACTTTGTTGCCTCCTGACAAAAGACTGTTAAGTACTTTTGTGAGCCGGCTGAAAAAGCGCTTCTTCACCGCCTGTCTAATTCCCATATCTTCAATACCCAAAGACTGTGACATACCAAGGTATTTATAGGTTTCTGCTTCCGAGATAGATCTGAACGACATTGTCTCAGAAAGCTGTAAATTTGTTGAATTTACTACTTTCCCCCGCTGCACATGCATAACCGCACACTTATCGACACCAAATTCCATATTGATGGCACTACTGAAAACTTCTGTGGTTCGCAGTAGTTCCAACAAGTCTTGGCTATTTGGCGCAAATAATTTGAGATCATCCATGTACAGAAGGTGAGAAATGACTTCACCCTCTCTCCGAAGCCGGCAACCTAGTCCTGAATCCTTCAGCAGGGTACTGAGGGGATTCAGAGCTAGGCAGAACCACAAGGGACTCAGACTGTCACCCTGGAATATTCCTCGCTCGATCCTTATGAAGTCCTGCGGGCCAGAGGGGCCATCCCCGCCTCCTGGTTGACGAAGGACTGTGGTCCACTGCCTCATACACGCGCCGAGAAAGGATCTTAAAGTTGCATTAACTTTATACAGCTCCAAGACCCTTTCCAACCATGAATGAGGCACCGAATCATAGGCCTTCTTGTAGTCAATCCAAGCGGCGGAGAGGGCCCCTTTGTTACGCCGGACTTGCTGGCAAATGGTCATATCGATGAGGAGGAGCTCTTTAGTACCACGGGACCCAACCCTACATCCATTTTGAGCAGGAGCCAAAACATTGTTCGAAACAATGTGCGTGTTAATTTTTACTCTCAAAATGGATGTAAGGAGCTTGTACAGTGTGGGCAAGCACGTGATGGGTCGGTAGTTCTTCGCTTCCGTGGTACTACCGGACTTGTAGAGCAGGAAGGTTACACCAGTTGTTAAAGAAGGTGGCAGGGAACCGAGCTCGAGGGCTTGTTGGAATTGCGTTGCCAATCGTGAGTGCGAGCATCGAAACCATTTTAGCCAGAAGTTGTGCAATCCATCCGGCCCAGGACTTTTCCAGTTCTGAGTCGTGCGGATAGCACAACTTACGTCATCGGGGCTGATGATAACTGCCCCCATAGGTTCGATGGTCTCGCATTTACGTTCGACAACGGTCATCCATTCACCCTCGGTGTGTCCGACGGGCACTGACCAGATACTACGCCAGAAATCACTCATGGCAGTAGCATCCGGCAACCGCGCGTCGGACACACGGTAGTCGGTTTCCTCCCACTTTCGGTAAACCTTCCTTTGGTCACTCTGGAAAAGGCGATTCTGCTGGAATCGGTTCACACGCTCTCTGTAGCGGCGAATACGGTTTGCCTATGCATAAACCTTCTGCTTCAGAAAGTCGATGCGCTCTGTGAGGTTGGCCATGTAGTCGCGGGGTGCAATACCCGTTCCCGCGAACGCCTGGTTCACAAAGCGCGGGCTACTCGGGGGCGGTTGTTGCCCCCCCTGAAGCAGATCAGCTTTGCAATGAGAGTCCTAAACGAGTCGATACGTCGCTCG
Source organism: Thaumatotibia leucotreta (assembly GCA_025490895.1). Classification (NCBI taxonomy): domain Eukaryota; kingdom Metazoa; phylum Arthropoda; class Insecta; order Lepidoptera; family Tortricidae; genus Thaumatotibia; species Thaumatotibia leucotreta. The sequence goes on along the minus strand of JALPQI010007718.1, from coordinate 52,356 downwards.
ATCCGCACCTGCCATGCGGGGACACCCCCAGCGGTCCTAGGTGCACGGTCAGAGTCCGGAAACTTGACTCGAGCAACACGGCACGCTGCAATGGCCCCGCAGTACATGATCGAGTGCGTATCATCCAAATCTTTACTGGATCGTATATACGGCTCCAGTAAAGCGTTTAGGGCTCCCATCAACGCTAGATTGCGCCTATTCATGGGCAAACGTGGTAATCGTGGCCTAGAGTCGGGCGTGAAGCGATGCTGCATAATCGCTTCTTCCAGAGTCCTCCTCAATTGCTCATTGTCTGAAGTACTCACACTCAGGTTCGCAGAATCGTCCTCATCAGCAGCAGGACCGACCCGCAGTGCCTCGGATGCCAAGTTATGTACCGGTACCGGGTCCGGCGACGTGGCGGGTGGGTCCTGCGCCGAGGAAGGGGTTGCGCGAACAGGGAGAGCCTCCAGGCGAAGCCGATCAAGTGTCGAGTCATCCAGCCGCTTTGATCGTTGGATGACTCGCACTTGATCCGATAGTCGCTGCGCAGTCACATTAATGGTTGGTTCAAGGGCCTGAAACAGAGGAAGCATCCGGACACGATACGCGGATAGATTAGTTCCTCCCTCTGTAGCCCCGTAGTAGGCGCGCATGACGTTCTCATTCATAGCTTGAGACCATGTCATGCGTCGCACTACACCACCGGCAGCGGGAGCCATGGGCGGGGCAGCATGTCCCGCGGGCCCCAAGCGTGCCGGCAGCGGTGGCCGTCCTCGTCGCGCAGGTGGTCGTGGCGGCGGCGGCGTAGGTCCGCACTCGTCGCTGCTCGATCCGCTGAAGTCGGGCGCGGTGGCGTAATCAGCACCCGACGAGACTTGAGAGCTGACTGATGTTGACGAGGCGGACGATGGTGTTGGGCGTGCGATCTGTGGGGACGCTTGAATCTTGCGTGCTTTACTGCGCGTGTACATCCTGTGGTATTTTGATAAGTACGTGTCGGCACTAATCAATGGCGTATCATATTATTTTCGTATATATACATTATTGAGAGGGCACTTTTTCCGTGACGAAGGTGTAAAAATGGTGTTGTAAATGCCGGCAAAATACATTATTTATCAAAATATAATCGGAGATTTACAAAAAACACGTTTGACTTTGACGGCGTCAATTTTTTTTTTTTTTTTTTTTTTTTTATTATTATATTAAACAAGTATTAAATATACATGTACCTATATCAAGAAAAAAAAAATCGATTTTTCTTAATATTTTTACACGACTGACATCTTGAGGTTTTTTTCAATGGCAATCGTTCGTTCAAAAATCATTAACACCAGAAATGGCTGTTTAGGGGTTTCCAAAGTCAATTAAAAAAAAGTTTAGAGGTTGTATCCACGGCATGCACAAAAGTGGTCTATACACAAGCACTGAAAATGGCGACTATCCTTTATTCTTGAACACCGTGAGTGTGGCTGTTTACGGGTTTCCAACGTCAATTAAAAAAAATTTACTTTAGTCCCTAGAGATTAATAAAGAGTTTTAGTCCCGATATGCAGGGATTAAAATAACATTTTAAGAGCATGAGAAGTGAAAATCTACAAACTAGCTGAATACCTTCAACTGTTTCGTTCTCAGTACCTACTGATATAACATGATTGCGTTTTACACAGCTAACTACTAAAGATTGTGTTGTGATTTAAACACCAGAATCTTTCGATTACTAATTCAGTAAAAATCTCCCTTCTTTTGGAATCACTATCATTCTCGGTCTGTTACCACCCACTGTTGAGCTTAGCTTGTCTTCGAGTACTCTGCTCCAATTCATGCAATCAATTAGATACCATCTCGCTTCAAATCCTAGAAATCTAGCCGAATACCTTAAATAGAATGCCTTAAATTAGAATATGAAATAGCTAAGTGAGTGCCCAAGGTCTAAGTTTCGACGTCTCCGATAGTACGGTAATAACTTGAATATGCAGGAGCTTTAACTTCTTGAAACGATTATTGCGGGTTCCAGTCTGACTGAAGACGGAGTTTGAAGTATTGCTAATTGTAATTAGAAATAATTTTTGAACAGAGCATTTCTTTCAAAAATGCTTTATAATAGGTAAAAAATGCGAGAAAAGTACTAAATATATGTTTCTTCTTCATCAGCCTCTCTCAGTCCACTGCTGGACTTAAGCCTTAAGGATGCGGAAGGAGGTAAATGCCCATTATCACTACGCTAGGCAAGCGGATTGGCGATCGCAGTAGTGTGTCCACTATGATGATTCTGATACCCGTCATCAATCTTATAAACGAATATTCATTTTCACACTTTTTTTTTTATTCATAATAGGTAGATGTTTGACCACGATCATACCTGCTGGTAAGTGATGATGCTGTCTACGGTGGAGCAGGCTTACCTATGAGATACCTATTCACTCTTGCCTTGAAGATATTCAGATTGTACACATGCGGAAACACAGATTCGGGCAAGGCATTCCACTCTTTGGCAGTTCGCATGAGGAAAGTCGAAGCGAAACGCTTCGTGCGTATTTTTGGAATACCTACCATGAAGCGATAGCGGAGTGCCGATTGTTTGGTAGTCCGATGGTAAAATGGGGACGGACTTCAATCCCTTAATTTACTATTACGACACCTACAGGAAGATAAGGGGTGGTGAAAAATGTATTCTTAGAGTGGTTTTGCATAACGTCCGATCCAAACCCGTGAAAATATGGTCCGTACTAGACCCGGCAAGTAATCGATAACGGAGATCTGATCTACTGCGTATATTACCATAGAAATAGTTCTACGACGTCTTACCTACTACGGACGCCCTTTTCACGGATTCGTATCGGTCGTAGTGCGAAACAACTCTCAAGGTGCATTTAGAAACGAGCAATCACTCATTCTATCCCCTACTCTACGAAATTCGTTCGTTACACAAAACGTGATTCGTCGAAATTCGTTGATTTCGTAGAGTGGGGGATAGAATGAGCGAATACTCGTTTGGTGTAAATGCATCTTTACCGTGTGACGGTAAGGTCGGAAAACCATACAAAAGCAACATTTCCCAAACAGAAACGGACACTTTCGCTCGGTTGATTGAAATGAACAACTCCACAGTTCCTGGAACAGTCTTGAAATCATTCGACACCCTTAGCAATTTACACAAAGCACCCCCTCCAAACGATTTTACATCTTATTCCTTTACGACACGGTCGTTAACCCTAAAGACCTCACCTACTCCCTAATAATTACGTCTAATGAGATACCAGAAACCTCAGAATACCAACTTAAATGTTTAGCTCTAGAAATTACTGGATATCTTTAACACCTTGTAAATAAGTGCGATAATCAAAGAGTGAATCAGCTAACGCGTAGCAAAAGTAACAGGTTGAGTATTACTAGTTGCGACACTTGTGACAAAATGATTGCTTAACAATATGGTTTGCTTCTATCAGTAATGATATGTTTCAAGAGGATAATTGATTTCTTCGTGATGACTGCATGATTTTGAAAGGTATAATGTATGATAGCGAAACGGTGGTGGCTCAGTGGTTTAGACATTTTGACTTTCATTCCGGAGGTCGTGGGTTCAAATCCTGGCTCGTACCAATGAGTTTTTCCGAAACTTATGTACGGAATATCAGATGATATTTACCATTAGCTTTCGGTGAAGGAAAACGTGGTGAGGATACCTACCTACATCCGCGAAGAAATTCAAAGGTGTATGCTGTGAAGTTCCCAACCCGCTTAGGGCCAGCGTGGGGACTATAGCCCAATCCCTCTCATATAGGTATGAGAGGAGGCCTGTGCCCAGCAGTGGGACATTGTATAGGCTAAATTATTATTTCCTTTATTTATTACTTTTCTTAGGTTAGGTTAGGTTAGGTTAGGTTAGGTTAGGTTAGGTTAGTGCCCAGCAGTGGGACATTGTATAGGCTAAATTATTATTTCCTTTATTTATTACTTTTCTTAGGTTAGGTATTTTCATAATATGATTATAAAAGTAAAATACAATAAAACATACAAAACCAATACAAAACATATAAACACATTATAAAAAACCTAACCTAGGGTGCCGCCGGCAACGGAGCGGGCCCAAGCGGGTGGTTAAGGTCGCAGAGAGAGGAACCGACGGACTATCCGCGCCGTGTCCAGGATTACCGCCTTCTGCATCTGACCCTTGATCCAGCCATCTAGCGAGAGACTCTTAAGGTGTTGGTCGAGACTCTTCGCTATTAAACCGTTCGCTGTAACGACTATCGGGACTATGATCGTCGAGTCAACATCCCACATGGCGGTTATCTCGTGGGCCAGGTCTAGGTACTTACTTACTTGGATTTGTCCTTCTCGGCCTTCACGAGATTCTCATCATGGGGGATGGTGACGTCGACGAGCACAGCCCGGCGTTGCGATCTATCTACCAGCACGATATCAGGCTTATTGGCTACAATAGTCCTGTCCGTGATGATAGGTCGATCCCAATAGAGCGTGGCACGACCATTTTCGAGAACTGGTGCAGTTGTGTACTTATAGTACGGCACTTCGACGTCCACAAGGCCGTATTGAAGAGCAAGCTGCTGGTGTATAATACTGGCTACGAGGTTATGTCTGTGCAAGTACTCGGTGTTAGCAATCTGAGAACAACCGGAAATAATATGCCTGAGTGACTCACCGGGACGGCGGCATGCCCGACAAATGTCGACCGTACCGTCCTTCAGGATATATTTCCGGTAGTTATTCGTCATGATAACCTCGTCAGCAATTGCACAGGCAAAACCCTCGGTTTCTCCGAAGAGGTCCCCGAATCGTAGCCAGTTCACCGACGCGAGCACATCTACGTCAGGTCCCGTGAGGGCCTTGTAGAACCGCCCGTGTAGCTCCTTGCTCTTCCATACCGCCTTGCGGTCCTCGGTGCTTAGTACCACAGGTTTGCGCCAGTTCTCTTTTGCCAAGGAGAGCGGCGTGAAGTTCCGGTCTACTGCCACCACATCACGATGCATCCCGCACTCATTGTTAAGAAAATAGTTTCTAAGATTGTACACCTCGTGGTTGTGGAGGTTTTTTTTTTTTTTTATGCTATAGGTGGCAAACGAACAGACGAATCGCCTGATGGAAAGCGATTAACGTCCCCATGGACACCCGCAACACCAGAGGCGTCGCAAACGCGTTGCCGGCCTTTAAGGTGGGAGTACGTTCTTTTCTTGAAGGTTTGAAGGTCGTATCGGTCCGGAAACACCGCTTGTGATAGTTCGTTCCAAAGTTTAGCTGTGCGAGGCAGGAAGTTACGAGAAAAGCGCACAGTTGAGGACCGCCAACCATCTAAATGGTGAGAATGAATACATTGTCGCGTAGGGCGGTGGCGGAAAGAAGCGGCAGGTATTAATCCGAACAACTCCTCGGAACACTCCCCGTAGTACATGCGATAGAAAATGCAGAGCGAGGCCACATCTCTACGCAGCGCCAGGGTATCAAGCCGATCAGAAATGCGTTGGCAGTTGACAACTCGAGCTGCTCTCCGTTGGATGCGGTCTAGAGGGAGAAGCTGGTACTTAGGTGCCCCTGGCCAAAGATGAGAGCAGTATTCCATATGCGGACGAACCTGCGCCTTATAAAGCTGTAGGCGGTGGGCCGGCGTGAAGTACTGCCTCGATCTATTGAGCACACCGAGGCCAATTTGGCCTTACCCTCCAGGTGGACGCGGAACTGGACATCACTCGAGATGTCAACACCAAGAATTCCAATACTGGCTGTGGCAGATAGGGAAGTGCTCTCGAAACGGGGGTGACGCGACAAACGGAAGCTTTTTCGCGGTGAACGCGCAAACCTGTGTCTTTGTAGGGTTAAATTGGACCAAATTAAGCCGACCCCAATCTGAGACTTCTTTTAGGGAGGTCTCAATTTCAGACACAAGTTTGTTCCGGCTCTCAATGACGTTTTCCCGGGAAATATTAGCACGGCCGGTGTAGGAGGCATCACCCGTACTATCATCTGCATAACAATGAATGCCGCTAGTATGCAACATGTCATTAATATGCAGGAGGAATAGCGTGGGTGATAGCACACAGCCTTGAGGGACACCAGCATTCACAGACATTGAGTCAGAGCATTCACCGTCAACAACGACCTTAATGCTTCTGTCTGCTAGAAAACTGTTGACCCATTCGCATAATTTCCCTGGAAGCCCATAGGATGGAAGTTTTGAAAGAAGGGCTTTGTGCCAAACGCGATCGAAGGCCTTCGCAACATCCAAACTAACTGCCAGTGCCTCACCTTTTGTCTCTATCGCCATTGCCCAGCAATGTGTCAGGTTTTTGGCATTTAAGAAACTGCGGCCCCCACACCTCCGCGGGATGTACAATCTCATAACTGATTATTATTATTATATAATGTGTGTCATTTAGGTACTATACGATTAATTGATTTATGTAGCTGTCTTATAAAAGTATTTTTAAGTTCATAATTAGTTCTTGAAATATCGTGTCTCCTTGAAAACTCGGCTACGTCTCGTTCTGTAAACTACCCTCGAATATTAAGAACCCGTATCATATATCCTTGTCATATTAGATTTATTATCATAAAGCAGTAGCAGTATGGGGCCGTGTGGTGACGGCAGTAAGAATACATTTGTCACCACCCCAACACCTCCTGCGGGTGTCGTAAGAGTCGACTAAGGGATTGAAATGTTACTGACCATTATTTGATAAAATATTGATGATGGGCAGCAGCGTCATCATAGTGGACACATTACTGCGATTGCCCAGCGTGGCGATTATGGGCATTTACGTCCTAATGCGTCTATACGCATAAATAGGAGAGGCCTACGTCCAGCAGTGGACTATCATAGGCTGATGATGATGATGATGAGTAACAGTATAATAGCAACAGTAGGTGTAAAGCTAGGATAAGGCGTATTAATTTAATTACTTTAACTGCGAAGAGCAGCGCAAGTCAAATCCGAGCTATCTTTAGGTGGATTTAGACCAAACGAGCGAATGCTCATTCTATCCCCCACTTTACGAAATTCGTTCGTTATACAAAACGTGATTCGTGGATTTCGAAGAGTGGGGGATAGAATGAGCATTCGCTGGTTTGGTCTTAATGCAACTTTAATTTCTACTCTTTTGCCAGGCTGTATATGCATTTGTGGCACACAACATCGGCAAACTATTCTGGTATGAAGGGCATTTTCACTTCTAGGGACACCCAATTAGCTTAACTCTCACAAAAAAGTTAACTTCGATATCAGTTTTGTAACGACAATTAAGCAAAAATATTTTTTTATCATTTAATCCAGAAATAATACGCGTTTATGCAATATAAAAAAAAACATGAAAAACATGAATAAAGTAAATCTGCGTAAAAAGCTAATTGGGTGTCCCTAGAAGTGAAAATGCCCTCATTCTTTGGGGGGCCTATGTTCAGCAGTGGACTGTTTCACTCAATTTGAGTCATTTTCTCGGCAAGCGGTTTGAATTTCAGCACAATTAGCCATTACTCGATTGGTAGTAATTATTAATGACGGTAATCACTTTATGGCATTGTATCGATTTTTAATTAACATTGTGGGAAGTTATAGTTACTTATACTAGTTAATGTTAAATTTATCGTTACGAGTTAATTGAACATTGATCAATGATAATTATAATTATGATTTTGGAGAGGTGTTTGTAGTATTAGAATTATAACTAACGTGAGACTCGACATATTAAAATATTATCGAACCGGGTTACTCGCGTATTTAACGCACGTACTTTACGTACGCGTCGGGCTTTGGCCGAGGGTGCTCCGGACGAGGACCTTCTTAATGGGTCGAAACATGTCGAGCAATTATCGACTTAAGTACGTGAGTAACTTAATGGTTGTTATTATTGAAATATATCGTAAATATATGACTTAAATACGTTTTACAAAACAATGTATTTAAAAGGCAACATCTGGAGTGTCACAACTGTCCCAAGCCTGTTGCAACTTTATTTGATTACTTGATAATTAATGGCAGTGACTCGGATAACGATACGAGCACTCCGCCGGACATACTCAATGCAGCTATGACCACAACTAACAACCTGTTGCCGCAAAAGTCGAGAGCCAAGTATGAGAAGGCTTTGTTTCTGAACGCATCTTAGAGCACTTATGATGTGTATGTAGATAAAGTATGTATGCAACTATACGTAATCAGACATTACGTACAGTTGCATAAACTAATATTATTAAAATAACACTTGTCATTATATCTGAGCTGTGTCATAATTAAAATGTCTATTCTTCAGATGGGTGTTCTTGTCTTATGGATACGAATATATTTATGCTGCGTTGTGACGGCAGGAGAATGCAATCGTAACTCTTCCTGTGGGTGTCGTAAGAGTCGATTAAGGGATTGAAATGTCTCGAAGATTGATGACAGGCAGCAGCATCATCATCAGCGATCTATTATGGGCATTACCTCCTAATGGAGCCATACCTTACAGAAACTGACGTGACATAAAATTACCCTACCTTCGCCAGTCAGAAAAATAGTACTTTATATCTTTAGCGCTAATTTTGAATATACAAATAAAAACGAATTGCTGTTCGTTAGTCTGCTTAAAAGTCGAGAACGGCAGAACCGATTTGGCCAATTTTCGTCTTGAAATATGCGTGAAAGTCCAGGGCAGGTTTAAAAGGTAAGAATCTATATAAATAAAAATGAATTGCTGTTTGTTATTCTGCTTGAAACTCGAGAACGGCAGAACAGATTTGGCTAATTTTGAGCTTAAAATATTTGTGAAAGTCCAGGGAAGGTTTATAAGGTAAGAATAATCTATATATAAATAAAAATTAAAAATAAATTGCTGTTCGTTAGTCTGCTTAAATAAAAGTCGATTAAGGGATTGATATGTCTCGAAGATTGATGACGGGCAGCAGATTATGGGCAATACCTCCTAATGGATCCATACCTTACAGAAACTGACTTGACATAAAATTACCCTAACTTCGCCAGTCACAAAAATAGTACCTTTAGCGCTAATTTTGAATTTAAAAAAGACTAAAGACAGTACATCAGGATGAAGGGAACACCAGAATCCTTTTACCGAGGAATATTATAGTAGACAAAACGAAAATAGCATCACATGTTGAGCGGACTATGTAATATTCATGGGGACACTGATATGTAATCCTAATGCTAAATCATGTTATTCCTGGAAATATGTTGGAACAAGTTACAAGCGATAGCGTTTCGGGAAAGTATTATAGCATCACGACATGTTGAGCGGACTATGTAATATTCATGGGATCATGGGGCACTGATATGTAATCCTAATGCTAAATCATGTTATTCCTGGAAATATATTGGAACAAGTTACAAGCGATAGCGTTTCAGGAAAGTATTATGGCATCGCAACATGTTGAGCGGACTATTTTACACTTTTTACTGTCAACTTTCAATGTTTACTTGCATTTTAAATTAATTGCACGGTAGGTACTGTATTATCGTCCAATCAGGTGTCGTTACAAACCCGAGCTTATTTTTAGCTAACTATAAGTAACCTTAATGTGATATTAATTTTATAAAATAATAATAAAAACATTTATGTTTTAGTTCTTGATTAAACAAAGATGCATGATATATCAATCGAATAGCAGATAATACTCGTTACTACGTAATGTGCATCATCCATCATCGTTGTTTTACAGCTAACATATACAATGTAATTTCAGTACATGTGTCAAAAAGTGACATTGTTGATAGATAATTCATTGAAGTGACATAAGGCACGATTGCCTTCATGACGACCGAACACTGTATGTGTTGTTGTTGTTGTTGTCGTCCTAAGTCACCCCAGTGGTGCAAAGGGCCTTCACAAGATCGCGCCACGCCTCTCTGTCCTCAGCAACACTTTTAGCCTCCCTCCAGCTTAGGCCAACCGTACGGAGCTCGTTTGAGACGGATGGCTGCCAGGAGTGCACTGGCCGTCCAGGAGGTCGCAAAACAACGCCTACATCGCGCTTGACTGGAAACCGCCCAACGGGAGCCGACCTCCTGGACTGTGTGTAGTCTTTAGTAATTATTATTTTATACCCCTGCCCTTGATCTACAAAACGCTAGTCGCTTATCTCTTAAATACCCATATCAAACTACAGGACATGACGGTTTACTTAGTAATCCACTTCGAGAAATTATAAGCAATTCTGATGAGACAAGATTGCTCTCTACACGGCTTTGTATCGTAGCTACTTAACGTGATTGCTTGTACATAATATATAGATGCGTGTCACGTGACGCGTGACTTGAGCAATTTCAATTAAGGTCTGTTTAGTAATTTTGCCTATAATTTTACACCCTACCCTATGATATTGGTGTTTTGTATGGGTAAGTCTGTAGTCTATACTAGGTTGTGCTCCCGCTTCTTGCCATACAAATTCAGAACCGGGAGCACACCCTAGTCTGTATAATCAACCAATTGGTATAATTAAATAATTTGATAAGACTACATCATCATCATCTCAGCCACAAGACGTCCACTGCTGAATATAGGCCTCCCCTCTGGACCCCATGTACCGGTTAGATGCGACCTGCATCCAGCGTGCCCCGGCGACCTTCACAAGGTCGTTAAGACTACATACTACCGTAAATATTACAAATAATAAAAATACGAATTTTAAACATTTGAAACTGCACCATATGAGAAGATACGTTCTCGTAACTTATTATATCAATATATTTAGTATTAATAACGGATTAGAGTTTTATTCTGCCTCAAAAAACTAGACTAGACAAACAATAACACGTAGATACATTTAATTTAGTTGCATCTACCTAATAACTGGACGTAGTTCTGCAAAAAGGAACCAACCCACATGAACTTTTCATTCTAATTGACAACTTAAATCAAAACAAACTATTTGGTTCCTTTTTGCAGAACTCCGTCCAACTAAATCTAACTAGATAAACCTTTTTTAGTACAGATGGTGCCTTTTTTAGGCTCTAGTGCGAGAATTGTGTCATTTTACGTCACGTTCAAAACTTCGGAGGGCCATCTGCACTAAAAAACGTCGTACGAGACACGTGCAAAAACGAAATTCGTAAACTCGTGTCGATTTAAAACACTCCCTATCGGTCGTGTTTTAAAACATCGCCACTCGTTTCACTCGCACTTGTGTCGTAATGTACTATAATGATATAACACTACGAATCAAAACACGCATCTTTGTGAGTGAAAACTGGTTCGATTTTGAATTTTGTGAAAAAAATCGTCTTATTGTCAGTTCAAAATGATTACAGTATTTTTTTAAATACCTATCTACTTGTTTAGTAAAGTATTCACCAAAAGTTGAATAAAACAAGACGAAAATTTCGTCTTGTTTTATTCAACATAAACTGTTTATTAATATTAATTTAATATTAATAAACAGTTTATGTTCAAATTCACTGAACAAAATTTTAACAACACAAAAGCATTAAAATATAAAAAAAGTTTTCGAAAATTCGAACTTCGTTAAAAGTTTCAACTTTACAAACAGCCGTCGATTTTTTAAACTTTCAATACGACCTCGTTGTTGAAAAGCGTTTTCCTCTTAGCACCCTTTATTTGCTTTTATTAATTTGATAACTCGATAATTGTGTAACTACTGAGAGCTTGAAATTGTATACTCGTATATATCTAGTGGTATTCTGTGTTAGCAATGTATTGTGTGGAATTGTTTGTGTGTTTTCTCGAATATTTTACTATATCATTGATTTGACTAATAGTAAACCTAATTACGAAGACATAAAGTCTACCTTGAGAGTGTTACTTTTAGTACCTAATACCACTAAAACAACAATTCCAAGCTCTTAGTAATCAGGTAAATTATTTATTACACATGAACAAAGAATTATAAAAGAAAATAACTAATTACAAATAAAAATATAAAATTAAAACTAACGTTACCAATAAAGATAAAAACCTATTATAAAAAGAACACACGCTCAGCAGGTCCACTTGCGGCATGGATTTATTTATCTATATATAGGTACCTAGGAAATCTTCTAATCAGTGTCCGTTACAAATGCAGAGCTACCTTCATCGACAGGTAAATCAATACCCGACTTAAACTTAGGTAATTCTGCTGACGTGATTTCAACAAAAATATCTGATTGTGTATGTATAAATTGTATAGCAAAAAATGGACTCAAGCGAAAGCCATGCAAACCGAGAAACATAATTTCCTTGCCATTTATCAAGTTCTTTAATGTCATACCCACGTCACATATACAACAGGCGTTGAAAGGGTAAAAAGTCTTATCGATAAGTCTATACTAACGGCGCTATGTGGAATAAACCAGAAGCAAAGAATATTGTAAAAAATCGATATGAAACTCGTATTATTAGTTTCAAGTTGGTGCTTCCAGTTCGTGTCGAGCCAGCGATATTTCTTGCTTAATCATAAATCCGGAGTCCTAGTGGCCATAGTTTCGGATGAAGTTTTGTAGGCAAACGAGGAGACAGATCGCTTTATAGGAAGCCATTAGGGTGCGTCATACGTTAAAGCTTCGAAATCAAATTACAAGAAATTATTCGTTTAATTATTCATTCAATCAAATTTGGTGCCATGTCTATATTATTGCGAACAATGACGCACATTTGTCCGATCCCTGGTTATCACACTATCAAGACTTCGGCCTGTTTCAGAATCCACGGATAAATATATCTGTCAGATAAATATTAAAAATGTTTTTGTTTTGTATGCTTGGGGAATATAATAGTGATAATAATATACACCGTGTTTTTATTGATTTCCGTTAAATTGCACAGGTTACTTGGGACATTAATAAAAGTTGCCTGGTATATCGTTTTTTTTAATTTCGTAAAAAATAATGTTTTTTCTTTTTCATACATAATAATTGTAATGGCACCTTTAAGAATAAGATCTCAGGTGACTGATGGCACACGTCTAAATAAGTAACATTAGGATGTAATAAAGGCTGCAATATACTTGATCAGTCATTAAACTTTTTTTTTAATAACTCAATAACAGTAACACACACTACTTTCTTAGAGAAATTGATTATTTTTGACCCCAAATAAGCTTCCCTTTAATTTAACGGAAATCATTAAAAACATGGTGTATGTCTGATGGATATATTTATACGAGTATGTCGATTATGGGCATTTACCTCCTAATGCGTTTATTCGCATAGTTAATAGGAGAGGCCTACGTCCAGCAGTGGACTATCATAGGCTGATGATGGTGATGGTGGATGTCGGGGATTCTGAAACAGGCCTAAGTACTGTTTATCATTAAAATAATAGTGATAATTATGATAGTTTTAACTACTTATTCCTTTTACTTAACATTTGTTTTAAGTCAAGGTTGAATCTTAAATCTAAACTAGATGGAAGAGTCGCCTATAATGGCCTCTATCCATAAATTCTTTATTTTCCTATAGCATGTGAATAAAATGTTTATTGAACTTAACCCTTTCTATTTCTTTACAGGTACTCTACGTAATCTGGGTCTGTGACGCCTGAGGGACGCTCTAGTCTTTGACTTAGGTATTGAGTAATCATTTGATATTCCTTTTGAAAGAAACTCAAGGCAAATCAGTCATTTTTAATGTAAGTTTCCTGAAAAAACCTCGAAACTTCCCGAGGTTTTTAGTTACCAGAAATTCATAAAGTAGGTAAGTTAGTGGATGACATTATTTGCGTAATGAAAAAAAATCTTGTTTTTTTTTTATTCAGAATAGGTAAACGTTTGACCTCGATCATACTTTCATAGGTAAGTAATGATGCAGTCTACGGTGAAGCACGCTTGCCTATGAGATATAGTCCATTTCAAATACGAAGGCCCGATGCCACTCGAAACTTTTGTCATTTAATTGGTCCACTACAAATTGGCACGTGTCGTACACCGATGTATTTATGCAAAAAATATCACGCCACAAAAGGGTCTGCCCGGGTATTTTTTGTTATCACTGATCCTATTATTGACGCCTAATGATTTTGTCTAGTGGAATCGGGCCTTCGTATTTGGATATGGACAATACTTATTTACTCTTGCCTTGAAGATATTCAGATTGTATAGAATGCATAGCGATTCAAAAATCAGCTCTCTGACATAAATCGGTAATTAGAGAGTCAATTCGTGACACACGCATTTAGCCTCTAGTTCTTCCCGTGGGCACCGAAAGAGTGGACTAAGGGATTGAATTGTCATTGACGATTTAAAACCGACTTAAAAAAATGGGGAGATTCTCAATTCGACAGATTTTTTGTTGTTGTATGTATGTCACCGACGATATGTGAACCGATTTTTATTTTCTGATCGAACGTGTATAACCCCGACATGGTTCCGTTGGCACTATGTTGGTTGGGGTCTGATGATGGGATCTTTGAGAAATCGAGGGGTTTCTTAAATGTTATAGGTATGGCGCTTATGGTAATTTTCAATCATTTACAAGAATTTGCATTCAGAAAGTATGATTTGATTATAGAAAACCAATGATGGAAACCACAGATGATAGGATCTTGGAGAAATTGGTTGAAGTTGGTTTAATTTAATTTTTTTATGAGGTGATTATATTAATTGTAATAGATATATATTATGATGGGCAACAGCGTCATCATGTGCACATAACTGGGATTTCTAAATACTTTCAAGAAATAACAATATACTGGATTTTATTGAATTTATTATTTTAATAATTTACTAGATGACATAAAAGAACAGGCATAAAGATAAAGAATATATAAAAATAAACTTATTATATGGTTGCTGTCATAGATATTTTAATCTGTGAAGAAATTTAGTATAAAGCAGAAATAAATGAATGTATATTTTCTTATTGACACATGTACTGCAAATGAACATGAACGTAAGTAATGTACTATCAATTATAATTTATAAATAACGATTTAGGCTAAGTTAGACGTAATAAGTCTACAAAATGCTGCAAAGATGGCTAAATAGAAGGACTAGTGATATAACTGTAACAACATTACGCAAATAAATTTCTATGACTAACCCCCTCCCCTAGCGTGGCGATTATGGGCAACATACCTTCTAATGCATCCATACGAAAAAGAAGAGAGGGCTATGTCCAGCAGTGGACTGTCATAGGCTGATGTGTGTACTTTGCCGGTTTTTAACACGCTGGTAGCAACATTTTATACTTAAGAAGGCTTACGCTTAAACAACTTATGGCTCCAAACTATACTTGCAGCTTAAATAGCTAAAGCCGTCTATTACAGTCGCAACGGCGTTATCGAATCATAATTTCCGCACATTACATTCGTAAACAAAACACCCATATAATTTTACGCCCCGAATGCGCATAGGCAACTTTCCTTTCGAACCAAAAAGATAACAAGATGATCAAAATTACCGACTATTTCAACCATAATGCTTGATAATAAGACTCAAAATTCAGAGAATATATGCAAGGAGTTGTGGTTTTTGCTATATGAAGTCATAAAGTCGTGATATCAGACATTTATCAGTTTTATTACCAAGTTGCGTGTTGATGGCTACGAGGTAAGGTTTTGCAAATATTCGATTGAGTGCTTTGAATGTCATTCTTGCTGGATTGTTGCAAGCACTTTTTCGTTCTGTTAAATATCGAAGGAGTGAGAAACTTCTTTAGGAGGGTTAAAATAGCGGGGTATCGCACGATAAATATACGCGGCGTCTATTACACGACATATTTTCGCTTCTTGTCATTTCATAAGTAGTAGCGATACACATAGGTGCAGTTAGTGAGCAAACACAAAAGTCTGGGTGTTCACGCTAAGTGCTACTTTGTACAATGGATTGGATACTGGATGGCACGAGGATAGCCACTATCTACAAAACCAAGCTGCAGCAGGTCTACCTTTAAACCTATCTCAGCCGCATACCATAATCAACTCTATTCTCACCCTAAGCGTATACTTAAAATGTCTCTAGTTAGCCTTATTTGCTTTAAAACTGGGGGCCAAGTAACAGTGGTTTATGTCTAAATGCTTTGTGACTTAGTACAGTGCAAAGTCAGACTTATTGCCTCCTCGCACTTGGGGGGGTTACAAATAAGGTGAAATTATTTTCCCAAACCGACTGACCGTCAATCTACTCACGTTCTTCTAAGCTATTCTCTTATTCACACATTCGATGCTGCGTTCGTCAACGAGCTCGACGACGAGACAGCCTTCACTTCGACGAAGAGCGCAGCGGTATTCACTAACATAGAACAGCTCGTCGTCGAACTGTAGGCGGTAACTCTCGACGCAGTGTAGTTCCAGCTCACGCCGCATTCGTCGCCGAGCGCTAGTGTCGCTTAAAGTGCATTAGTGAATACCATTTTTGGGCTCGACGCTGCCGCAGCGCTGACACAGCGCTGTTAGCAAGGCGGTTTCCTTAATGAATAACACTGCTTGACTAAACGACTCAAGTACCGGTGCATTCAGTCATCATCAACATATCAGCCGAAAGACGTCCATTGCTGACCGGCCTATGCCCTTTAAAGATTTCCACGATGGCCTGTCCTGCGCCACCCGGATGCAGCGGACTCCTGCGAATTTCAGCAGGTCATCACTTGTAGGGGACCTACCCACGCTGCGCATTCTAGTACGTGGCTGCCACTTGAGAAACTTTCCGCCCCAACGGCCTTAGGTTCTACGTGCAATATGCCCCGCCCACTGCCACTTTAGATTTGCAACGAAAACAGTGAAAAGTTAATATGTAACAATTTTAAATTGAATCAGTTCAGTTAAATGTTCTAATTTCAAAGTTATTTATTTTTAAAGTTTGTTTCTGTGATAATAAGTGTTTGTGGTTATTTTCTCTGTAAAATACATTTTCTCTCTCCTGTGTTAGTTTAGGTTAAAATATTATCTAGTAAGGAAACTGTAAGTCTACAATTGAAAAAATGTATTGTAATGTGTAACTTTTATGCGACTGTTTTTTTCTTAACCAATAAAATAAAATATAAATAAATATGTAGATAGTCATTTTTTTCCAAATTGTCTGGTTTTAATCGATTTCGATATATCCATTTGTAGGTGGAAAAATAAAGCCTTTTTACATTGTTCTATAATTTTTCGATATAATTATGGATATCGGTAGTCGATAAATGACAAGTTCCTATGAGAGCTCAAAAATGCTACCCGAATTCCGACCACTGGCCATTAGAGTGCATGTGTAGATATTTTTGACCACCGTGGCCGCTCCGATATTTATCTGATGGTGATTGTTCAAGGAACAGCTGTTGTTGCTAACCGTTATTTGATAGTTTCATAATGGTTATTGTATTGGTTCGTTGGAAAACGAGGCATACAGTTGTGTTGGACCTATTTTAGTTTGGACCTAGTTTATTATTTTAGTTAAGAAATAAAACTATAAAAAGGATAAACTCGCGTATATTGACAAATTTTAACTTCATTCCGACGTTTCGAACACTTTACAGGGTTGGTCTGCGGATGTCATCATGTTAAAATTAAAAAGATGATGAAATGTTGTCGGATGTCAAGATTAGTTAATATACGCGAGTTTATCCTTTTTCATAGTTTTATTTAATAATTTTATTTTTAGTAATCCTCGCGGTAACCGAAGAAAATATTATACATAGTTTAGTCAGTGGGCTAGTCGGCCTGAAATAAGAAAACGGTATAATTTGGGGGTACCAAGTGTCCTTTTTAGAGTAGTTAGACATATTCATAAGGATGTTAAAAAAGTATGATAGACATCTCAAAGTGGTAGCTAATAGGCATACGGGCTATTTCAAGATTTCCGTTGTATGACAGGTATGGTTAAAATTAGGAGGTACAAATTTTCCTTTTCACGGCTGTTAGGTAAGCTTATAAAAACGTCAAAAATGCAAGATTGCCATTTATAAGTGCTACCTAACAAAAATGGGGGCCAATCAAAGATGGTGGATCTCAAATTTTACAAAATCAAGTATATCTCGAGAACTATTAAATATATCTAATTACTCTCTTGAACAAAATTAAAAGCATATCTGTAAGCTTCATATTTTGCATATACACCATATTGTTAAAACCAACCAATAATTAATTAAGACCAAATTTATGAAAATTTCATGATTTTGATTTTTTTTGTGTCGTGTTTTTACATAGTAGTCATGACGCTAGAAAAATTAAATATTTTTTTAAAGATAGTGTATTTAATAAGCTTTAATTTGATGTATATAACTGTTTGGCGGTATTAAAAAAAAGACCCATAAAAAATATTTAAATGAATTGTAGTCATAATCCACCGTATACTTAGTGATTTAAGAGGCGATCGATGTGCCACTCGTAAATAATAGTGCTTATTTCAAATAACCAAGATTGAAAAATATATAAAAATCGCCTATTAAATCACTAAGTATACGGTGGATTATGACTACAATTCATTTAAATATTTTTTATGGGTCTTTTTTTTAATACCGCCAACAAGTTATATATATCAAATTAAAGCTTATTAAATACACTATCTTTAAAAAAATATTTAATTTTTCTAGCGTCATGACTACTATGTAAAAACACGACACGAAAAAAATCAAAATCACGAAATTTTCATAAATTTTGTCATAAATAATTATTGGTTGGTTTTAGCAATATGGTGTATACGCAAAATATGAAGCTTACAGATATGCCTTTAATTGTGTCCAAGAGAGTAATTAGATATATTTAATAGTTCTCGAGATATACTTGATTTTGTAAAACTTGAGATCCACCATCTTTGATTGACCCCCATTTTTGTTAGGTAGCACTTATAAATGGCAATCTTGCATTTTTGACGTTTTTATAAGCTTACCTAACAGCCGTGAAAAGGAAAATTTGTACCTCCTAATTTTAACCATACCTGTAATACAACGGAAATCTTGAAATAGCCCGTATGCCTATTAGCTACCACTTTGAGATGTCTATAATACTTTTTAACATCCTTATGAATATGTCTAACTACTGGAAAAAGGACACTTGGTACCCCCAAATTATACCGTTTTCTAATTTCAGACCGACTAGCCCACGGACTAGTTAAGACTTTAATCAAAACTAAAATCACGTGTCAGTTGGGTTACGAAAGTTAGTTATACAAACTATGTGTTATCTCCAACAACCTTCAGCAGTGGTAAAAGATATGGGTTTGTATTGTTGATCGCTCATAAGCAGAAAATTTGCAATTGTCGCTCTTTTTCAGTGCCAAAAGTTGTTTGTAACACAATTGAAGCAATCGTGATTTTTGTTTTGAGTAAGGCTTTAAAAGTATGAATTTGCAAACGACCTTTTACTGAAATAGTACATACATTACGACACAAGTGCGAAAAACATGAAATTCGAATCGAGTGGCGATGTTTTAAAACACGACCGATAGGGAGTGTTTTAAATCGCCACGAGTTACGAATTTCGTTTTTGCACGTGTCTCTTTACGACGTTTTTTAGTACAGATGGCCCTCCGAAGTTTTGGACTTGGCGTAAAATGACCCACTTCTCGCACTAGAGCCTAAAAAGCACACTAAAATATATTTTCTGTACTATAAAATATATTTCGTCTTTTTCTAACATTTTAATTATTTAAAAATGCACATTTTAACTAAAACTGATGGAAGTTTATACATGTTTGTTTTTAGTGTTTTCCACATTTATTTCTACAGTAAAATTTATTTTAATTCAAAGTAACCTTCACCAAAATTCCATAGAGAAGTAATAACTTTTTATAGTGTCGTATATTTAATTCCTTTTGGTTTTAACCTTAAGCTTTTACGACTTTACTGTGAAATTTAGTAATAAAAGGAAAGATAGAGGTTAGAATACTATCAAGTAGAGGGCAGGAAAGGTTAGTTGGGGTATTACTTTTACTATTTTAACACGCTGTTATTATCTTCACTTGTATGTATGTAAGATAATCTTGGAATATTATTTTGACCCACACTTCGATTAGGATGAAATTTTGCACATGCTCTGAGTTTTGATGACAATTCATGGTTATCTAAGAAACGTCAGTACAAATCCAATATGGCGGACTCCTCATCATCATCAGCCTATGATAGTCCACTGCTGGACGTAGGCCTCTCCTATTAACTATGCGTATAAACACATGAGGAGGTAAATACCCATAATCGCCACGATGGGCAAGCGGATTGGCGATCGCAGTAATGTGTCCACTATGATGACGCTGCTGCCCATCATCAATCTTTTATCAAATAGCGGTCAGTGACACTTCAATCCCTTAGTCGACTCTTACGACATCCGCAGGAGGAGTTGGGGTGGTGACAAATGTAGTCTTACTGCCGTCACCACACGGCACACGGAAAGAACATGTCTAGTCAATTTAAATTACAGAAGGAAAAACCACCTTACATTTAACAGAATAAGGTGCAAATGATTAATTAGATTCTATCAAACACTGGACATGTTTTTTCCGTGGACCCTTCATAATATATGTAGATATCTATGTACTGTAATGTATAATGTCCATCCATACCAACCTCATTCATATGCCAAACCAGGATTACAAAAATTACAAAATAACTAGCACAGGGTGTTCAGTCTGAACCTAGTAGCGAGCCGGGCCGCACGCTACGAGTATCGATCGCGACATACGATACGTGTCAAGTGAGTTTGCACGGGAAAACATCAACCTGTATCACGAGTGATTTGTATGCACTTAAGTTGTACGCGGTAAGGTTCAATTTTGAATTAGTTTTGGATAGACGTTTAGTTGTTTACGCCGGTAAGTTTGATGTAAATATAGGTGGAAAACTTGGATGAAAGACTGTAGTATAAACGTGTTTGTATTACCATTATAATATTGTAAAGCAGTTTACGACTCATACTTTAAAATTTACGTACAGTCCGTTACACTGAAAAAAAAAGCTAAGTTGGATTTATCAGATCTTGCGTAATTCTAACCGGAAATTAAGGTTGATTGGGTCCTATCCCAATTTTTTTTTTTACCAAACTTTTTATGTTGGCATTCGACTAAATTCATCATCATCATCATCATCATCAGCCTATGATAGTCCACTGCTGGACGTAGGCCTCTCCTATTAACTTTGCGTATAGACGCATTAGGAGGTAAATACCCATAATCGCCACGCTGGGCAACCACCTAATCACTTCGGTAAATATTTTTTCATTGTATTAATTCTGTACTACATTAAGGTGTATGAGTACAGCAGGTACTTTATTCAATATAATATGTCAAGCATACTCTTGTCAAGGCTATAATATGTTAAATAAGGTGATATTGATATAAATCTCTTTACTGAATCGAAGTGCATTTAGGTTTTCTTATCTTATGTTAACACTAGCGACCCGCCCCGGCTGGGCACGGGTACTATAACTACACAAAAACCTTCCTCTTGAATTACTCTACTTAAAAAAAAATCTCATCAAAATCCGTTTCGTAGTTTTAAAGATTTAAGCGTACAAAGGGAGATAGGGACAGAAAAAGTTACTTTATTTTATACTATGTAGTGACTGTAAAGGTACAAGCGCTTATCGGGACCGAATATTACCTATAGCAACAAAAATGATTGATGAATTTGGATTTATTGAAGTTCATCTACTTGCATCTAGAGTAAGCCAATTAACTCGGGGTTAACTGGCTAAGTGTATACATTTTTGACACTTCTAACTGTTAAACCTCGGTTTAGTGTTTAGTGGCCTAAACCTGGATATTAGATACTCTAAGACATATGACGGACGTAGTTTAACAAGGTAGTTTTCTCGTGAACGAAGGACTACCTTATAAAATTATGTCATGTAAATTACGATACCAAAATTTTGATTAGGGTAAGGTTCAATGAAAGGTAGACGTGGTAATCCTTGGCGGAGGTCTGCCGTCTGTGTAAAGCCTTTTTGACAGCTGTGGGCCTTTCGGATTCATTTCAGATGCTTGGTAGCGTACAACGTACATATACAGATAAATGGGTAACGTTAAAAGATATGCAGTGATAACATTAACACGTTCGGCTGAACAACGTCTATAGACGTCGAAGATTGTATGTTAACGAGTTAATTGAAGTTGCGGGGCCGAAAGTGTTTAGATGTTTCCTGGACCTGCAGTCTTTACAATGCCTTGGTGAAAATATTTGCTTTTAAAATATCACTGGCCTTGTATTAAGTTATGTGAAACGAAGGCTGTACATATCTAAGAGCTACTAATTGTTAGTTAAGGATTGCGCCCAAACTATGACACTGATAGATTAGTACACTACGACATAAGTGCGTAAAACATGTAATTCTAAACAAGTGGCAAAGTGTGCTTTTTTGAACTTAGGAATTCCTAAGCCACACGGCCACTCATTCATATCATTCTACACATGAATGAGGTTAATTCATAAACTTTTACAGCCTCGTTTATATGTCACTTATAAATATAAAATTTGCTGAAAAAGTAAGTTCAAAAAAGCAACTATTCGACACATTTACCGTATTTCCTGTTTGTACCTGGCAAACTCCAGACTTATCTTCTATTTAATAAGTAATAACTATATTTTATTACTCAGTGCTGAAATGAACCGTTAGCATTTGGGTTAAGGTAGACTATAGAAGTAGTTTTCTTACAAATTTTCCTTTTGAAGGTAGCCTTTGAGTAAAAAGGTCTCTTGAAGGGTGCCTTCAAACGCATTCTTGTATCGAAGTATGTAGTATGGCCGTATGGGTATATATGTGTGTGATGTTCATGGTTATTTGTCACGGCTAATTAGCCGCGAATGTCCAAGAACTCCCACCTCTGGCGTTGGTAACCTTTGGTATTTTTCTTTGGCATATGAACAAAAATGAAATAAAATTTATTTATTACAAGCACAATGGGCATATACACATATTACAAATAAGCACACAACAACAGCCACAAAAGGGCACAACTCAGCATGTAGCTGGCTAAGCCAGCGCTGTTCTTCTGTTGTGACCCGCCAGGTATGTACACTGGTCAACGTGGTATGACATCTAATATTTAAAATCAAATAAATTTCTGTCATCTAGGTACCCTGTCAATTCAGATAATTTATAGTTTTGTTTGAAAACCACAAAATGTGCGTTCAATATTGTGAGTGCTTGTCGCGGTTAGGATTTAGGCGACGCCATTATTTGGTTTCGGTATTACTGGTTTCGGTTTTAAATGGATACCCAATATACCCATTCGTGTTTGCTGGTGCAAAACTGTTGTTTAAGTGATAGGTATTGATTTTGCATTTAATCTGATGCGTTTTCCTACTTTATACTACTTTCTTACTTATGTGACGATTTCACTTATAAGAATGAATTAACTTTCTTCTGTCTGTTATTGCCATGGTTACGGTCACCTGAGTCACGCTAGTTTTATGTAAAATTATGCTTCTTAAACTACGCAAACTTATAAATTATATATCATTATTAAATTACTGGCACAGGACTGGTCATTGTGGCAATCTTGGGGGGAGGTCTATGTTCAGCAGTGGACGTCTTTCGGCTGATATGATGATGATGATTAAATTATTTATCATACCTTTAAATTATTACTTTAGACAGACACGGATTTAATTTCAAAATGGCGGAGTCAAAAGTCAAATACACAGACCGGTCGTTTGAGGGTGCAAATTTAAAGCACGCAAACTCTGGTAGGTGCTAGGGGGGCTTACAAACGATTACTGGCAATTTAAGTACTATGAAAACGATTTTATGTATGTTTAAACATTTATAAATGCATTACCCGTGTTATGTGTACCACTCTCTTGAATATTGACTTCTCTGTCATACTTCCCCGTTGCTTTAACCGCCAAACGAATTCATACAACTTTGACCCTTATAAGCCTACCTGTACGACACGATATTCTATGAACTTTCAAATACATTCGATTCTATTGTACTGAGTTTATTGAATTAACGCCTCATACGTCTCGTAGGCTTACGTGTGGGGTCTACGACCGCTACGCTGTAGCACGTCTACGGACTAATGAATTTCGTAGCGCTCAAGTTTTTATGTGTTTGCCAACAGTTGAGTAATATAATTATAAGTATAGTTGGAAAATAATTGTATTTGCGAAACAATGTACAGTTATGACATGACTTTATTGGATTTCATTTGAAGTTAAATGATATTCAGTACGTTCGTTCAAATTTCTGATCGCATTTTGATGAAACTTTACTATCTGTGGGCGGATATGTCGGTACATAGTACGATTCGAGAAATAAAATCAGATGTTCCATAAAAACCTCTAGATGTTAAGAAACGATTACTAATTAGCGGTAATGTATAAGTTTGGCCCTAAAGTTTGGCCGGTGAATAAAAAAAATACTCTGTTTTATATAGTGAGTACTTACGTTACGTAAATGTTGAAAATGATACCCTGTCATAGTGCTCTCTCTCTGCTTTGCCTTAAGGTTGACTGGTAGAAAATGCCTCATGGCATTAAGTTCGCCTTTTGTACGTTAAGTTTTACTTTTGTACAATAAAATTTAAATAAATAAATAGTGTAATATGAGATTGCACGATTGCGATGAGCAACGTCAAAAGGCTCCGATCGATATAATGTCACACATGATAATATGTTATTTGTCACGGGTGTGACAGGTGTAGTATGCGAATGACACTGGCTTACAATCATGGAGTTTTTCGAAACGATAATATACTAATTGATAGATAAGTTTCAACTTAAAGATAGCCTCGTTTATTTTAAAATTGTAACTATTTCATTCATTATACACTATTAAAAACAATGATAAACGGATTAAAATAATTATTAAATAAACAATAAAATTTAGAATAATAAGTACATTTATTTACTTCCCATTTTAAAACGACATAAGCACTAGTAGTCACATAATTTAACTTACAAACTAACAAATACTCGACGCACACTTTTTAATCAAAGAACCCACCCCGTGTAGTTCCGGGTGCAAAGGTGCCTATCACACTGGCAGCATTGCCACGCTGAAATGCGATAGCCAACCTCTGCACCAGGAACGACCCAGAGCGGGGGTCTAAACCCCTCTCCCGCAAGCGGGAGAGGGGTTACACTATTAAATGTAATAATAATGATTAGTTCAATTACATTATATTTAAATATTTAAACGAGAAAATAAATTTAAATCGATTATTGCTTGACATGTTTCGATCCAATTAAAGGATCCTCGTCATGGAGTACCCGCGGCCATTTCATTACATTTCATTCGAATATCAGATTTTTAGGGTCCCATAGTAAACAAGTAACTTGTATAGTTTGACTATGTCCGTATTGTCCGTCTGTCTGTATGTTTGTCCGTAGCATAGCTCAATGATCGTTAGTGAAAACTACAAATTGGCGAAGCGTGAAGAAGCATCTAGCGGGCCAGCAAGGCGGTAGCAACTGACAGGTTACTGCTGGTCTCCTGTTCGTTGCCGCCGCAATTTGGGCTCTAGTTTTCACTTACGATCAGGTACGAGGAGCCACTTTGTTATGCCAATAGAAAAAAAATGGTATAGGTATAAAATATTAGTCATGCCGACAAATTATTCAATTAGGTAATATAATTTTATATCCACTTATAATATGTAATGTATTAACTTATGTGCCTACAAAATGTTCATCACATCACATCATCAGCCTATAGTCCACTGCTGGACGAAGGCCTCTCCTATTAAACTATGCGTATAGACGCATTAGGAGGTAAATGCCCATAATCGCCACACTGGGCAAGCGTATTGGCGATCGCAGTAATGTGTCTACGATGATGACGCTGCTGCCCATCATCAATCGTTATCAAAAATGGTCAGTGACACTTCAATCCCTTAGTCGACTCTTACGTCTCTTACTTGACATCGACACCCGCAGGAGGAGTCGGGGTGGTGACAAATGTATTCTTACTGCCGTCACCACACGGTCTTCTCCGGTAAAATGTTCATACCACCTCCTAAAGATTATGTTGTTTTCAATAGTTCGATCGAAACGACGCAAACGAACCTCTCAACTATGCAGATGCAAAATGACGTAAATGACACTGCAACCCTACTTTTCCTTATCACATACGCCCTTTTTGGTAAGTGATATAACCCCTATCCCTTTGACGTGCGAAGTTAAATAATGTTCAATACGCAAGTTTGAGGGTCTCCGTCCTTTTAGCGCAGCTTAGAGCAGCCTAGTTCATAGTAAGCGTTTGTTTATAATGTAAGTAATTGCTGGTTACAGATCTAGTGTAAAATTATTTTCCTTCGGTTTTCACGGAAACGACCGAATTAATATTGCTCTCACAATAAACTTCAGCATGATTTGCACTGAACTGAACATAAATGATTAATTCGGCCGTATCCGTGAAAATACGAAGGATAAAGGTTTTGCACTACATCTGTACATAACAATCAACTGAGTACTTAACAAAGGTTTTATCACACTAATAATTATTTTTCTCTTAATATTTAATAATAAGATTAATAAGCTTTGACTTTTGCCCTATGCTGCCGGTTCATATGTTTGGAATAAGTATAAATGTATGATAGTACCTTGTTTTATGAAATAGAGATATACAAAACACGCTTTTTAAGTGTCTCATGTTACTGGCAAAATTTGGTATCATTTAATTTTTACATCAAAAATATACACAAAATTAATTGTATGAAAAATAGACTTATCACTAAATTCTCAATACTAAACGCCAATTGCATGGGGACCTAATATAACCAAAATCTTACAACGGCGCAGTCCAAACGACGCGTTTTAAAAACAAAGTGCTCTAGCTACATTGTTGCAAAAGTTTTAAGCGAACTAATACTGTTGGCGCCTTCAACATGTGAAACGAACGAAGGTTTACGACCGACGGTTAGACGTTAACAAAATGGTTGCCCATGACATGCTCCGCTGATTATGTTGTCTGACGAGTATGGGTTGGGTTGCTTAGGTGTGAAATGCAAGTGTTTCATTTTCTTTCTTTATGACATAGGTCACGGCGAAATTAGTGAATAAGCTAATGGGGTGTCTGACATGTAGATGTATATGTAAATGTCAGCCTCCGTAGCCTAGTTGGTAATAGTGACCCTGCATACGAAGCTGGAGGTTCCGGGTTCGAATCCCTTAAATCATTATTTGTGTATTTATTTATCACATATAGTTGTTCCTTGGTCTTGGCTGTCTGTGTATTTAAGTTTTTATTTATATGTAGTATTGTTAAAATCATGACGTTTAGAGACCTTTTACATCTTTAAATCTTGATTTCTCTTTATTCTGACAACTAGAGGACCTTTTACATCTCTAGTAGTATAGATAAATAAATAAAAAAGCCTTTTATTTCTTGCTATACTCGGTACAATGTCAACAATATATTATTTTATTACATTATTATTTTTTAAATGAAAGTTACCTATGTATTGAATGTTAAGTTTAAATAAAAATAAATTCATTTTTTTTTGTTAAAAATAATTATTTGAACATTACTGTCGTCAATTTATTATTTGTACGATTATTCTAAATTAATTAGTTTAATTGTGAATTGTAGTCGCAAGAACCCCCTCTCAGGTGAAGGCCTCCTCCAGAGATATCCAGTCCGATCTATCCTGTGCTTTTTGTATCCAGTTTTTTCCTACGACTTTTATTATCTCGTCTGACCATCGCGTGTGTGGTTTACCGCTGGTACGTTTGCCTGGTGGTCCTGGCCATATGGTAACTCGTTTAGCCCATCTATTCGACCTCATTCTGGCGACATGTCCTGCCCATCTCCATTTTTGCTTTCTTGCGTACTGGAGCGCGTCTATAACGTTGGTTTTTGATCTGATTATGCTGTGATTAATTTTCATAATTTTTCTTATATTGGTAATACTTCTTTCCATACCTCTTTGGCATTTAGTGATTTTATTGTTAACACTTTTAGTAAATTTCCATGTTTGTGAGGCGTATGTAAGAGATGGAAGTAAGCATGAATCCATGATTTTCTTTTTTAATGTAATAGGCATTGTGCTTTTCAGAATTTCTTTTTGGCTCCAAAATTTATTCCATGTGATTTTAATTCTTCAGTCGACTTCGTGTTCAATATTTTTGGAATTGAATGAGATTTGCTTACCAAGGTAAATGTAGTCTGCAACATACATACATAGTAGTATAGATATAGATGCTTAATAATATTGCCAACTTGTGCAATAACAATTATTTTTGTTTATTATTATGATCCTTTATTTATTTCTCTTCTTTTTATAAAAATGTCAATAAAAAAAATATTTAATGCTTGTTAATTTAATAAGATGTATTATTATACTGTTTTGGATAAATAAGTCCACCTGAGTTTCTTACTGGTTCTTCTCAAGAACGGTGTAGGGTTTGAACCAGTAGTAGATTTTTTTTCTCTCTCTTGATAATGTCAGACGATTCGAAAACGCTTATTAATAAGCTTACTTGAATAAAAATAATAGTTAGACTTTGACTTTGATGTATCTATCTATTATATATTAGATATATTAATGTCGCACATCTAATATATTATGTGTATATATCGCCACGTGAAAGTTCATCGTTTTGGATGGTAGACTCGGTCGGTAGTGGGAGAGATCGTCGTTCCGTTCCACCTGGTTCCATATCGTTTTTTACTAAAAAAATATTACTTTTAAAACTTCTTTATACAAAATATTCCACGTACAATTACATTATAACGCAACACATGCATCCCGAATACTTGTGCACAATTCTGTGGCCAAAGTTGTGACAGACGCGAAAACAATGGCCAGCGTTGTACAAACGGCAACACAATTGCCTGGCCATTCATCAGCCTTATTCCAATAAGCATAGAGTGCAATGATGAACTGTGTTGATGGTTGTACGTTGCACATAAATCTTCCGTCACACTTCCTCTTGTGCAAGCTGTATTTCGACCCAATTCTGTACTTTGGCTATCCTAATGTACTTAAATCACGTGGAAAGAACATTAATTAATGTGTGTGTAACGAGGGGAGAAAAGTTCGCACGCAGTAAATTTTGTGACGGGGAAAAATTGCTGAGGAAAGTATGGTGTAAGCTACGACAAAATAACTTATTAGCTTGTAACGAATTTTTCATATTCGGCTATACTCTCTTTGGTTTGGTGTTTAAAAAAAAGGTAAACAATCTTGCAGTATCTTTTTATTGAAAACTGCATATAAAAATTCAAACTAGGTACTTAGTGAATCAAAAACAATGTAAATCCTGTATTTCCTTGTTATATTATGTATGTATATTTGCTAAAACTTATTTTCTACTCGTAGTTTTCAATAAAAAGATACTGCAGGATTGTTTACCTTTTTTTAAACACCAAACCAAACAGAGTACTTATAATGATGTTTTTTATTCGGTTTTCATTGTCAAAACTGTATTTATTGTAACAAGGATGCTGGCGGTATTTCCTCGCTTTATCGCAATATGGATGCGTTGTGTGGAAATAATTTATTCGTAAATTAGAAAATGGTTTCAGAGAAAAAAGTGTATTTGAAGAACACTTATTTCTTCGATACCGTAAGTAACATTAGTAACGTCGTAATCAATTCTGCAATCATATACGATAAGCGATTAGTAACAAATGTATGAGAATTTATTTATTTAATCGTATAGCTACAAATTAGTTGCTTACTAAATAACCTTATCAAATATCATGCTATAGTTTTATATCTAGCTTCTTCACCCAATTGGCTGCGTCCGCATCAGGAGTGAGTGCATGAGAATGACAGATTCGTAGGATAAGTCACGTGACCATTTCCGTTCATTATTATGGTCACGTAACTTATCGCTTATGTCTACGATTGCAGAATCGCATCTTGGCTAGGCCTCCAGAAACAAGATTTAATCTTATACGAGTATTTCTATGAGATTAAATCGTGTTTCATTAATAGTAAACTGTCCAGTGTTTCTGTACTCGTATCAAGTCGAAGCATAAAAATATGAACAATGTGTGGGTCACGTCGCTTGTCATATTTCGCTGCACGTGCACGTGACAGTGGGAAGCGATAAAAGATGCATCGCCGGCCATCGCGAGATTGCTTCATGTACTTGTAGTTTTGAGTGTTCTCTTAACTTTGTTTGTTGTTTCAATAAGTTTAATAGAAAATGTAAGCAATTCATCATCAGGCTATCTCAGTCCACTGCTGAACATAAAGTCTCTCCTATTAATTATGGATAAAGATGCATCTAACATATTGCGATATACTGGTGCATTAGGAGGTAAATGCCCATAATCCCCACGCTGGGCAAGCGTGCGATTATGCTGGGCACTTACCTCCTATGCGTAAATATCTGCAGATAACACTTCATAAATCCAGTCTGTCATTTCAAAATTACACAATTCACAGTTAAGTTTTTTCAAAGATAGATAAATTGCAAACAAATATAAAAAAAACTTTTGATTGAATTTACTTTTATTTGATATAATATCAAAAGTGTTTTTGATATAATATCAAATAAAGGTAAATTCAATCAGAAGTTTTTTTTAAAGAATTAGACTAGTTCAGATGGTTTAAACGCTGAATTTGTCGAACAGGGTCCATTCGTGGTTTAGTAATATAATCAAAAATCTGCCTTTTGAAATCATCGAATCACCACTTCACTACATAGTATAAAATAAAGTCACTTTTTCTGTCCCTTTGTCTCTTTGTACGCTTAAATCGTACTTTGATGAGATTTTTTTTAATTGGTGGAGTAATTCAAGAGGAAGGCTTTTATGTAGGTATCATACCCGTGCGCAGCCGGGGCGGGTCGCTAGTTTTTCAATAAATCTCTGAAGTGGTTAGAGTGAATTTATCTAGTTTGAAGTTAAACCACGCACATAAAAAAATTGTAGAATTGAGAATCGCTTTATTTCTTGATGGCGGTTAACAATTACTTCACAATGTCAGGCTATCCTACTTTTGGATTAAGTTTGAGTAGTAATGCGAATAAATGCCGTATTTTTTGAGTATAAACAAAATATTTCTTCAACCATGTAAGAGGGCATCGCTAAGTATCATATCTATCAATAGATAAGTATGTCATCGTTCAGAAACGTCATGATTGAAAGCCAGTGTCCATTCCCACACTAATGTCACACCCGTGACAAATGACATGTCATGTGTGATACATGTACCATGCATCGATCGTTTCTGCCTTTGATGTTGGGCGGTTTAGTATAAAGCCATTTTACGTTCTTTTGTATGGGAAATTATGATAATAATCTCATTACCTTGCTTTTCTAAGCGTTTATTGTGTGATAGTGAGTTTTTTCTATTCTAAATCCTTACTGACTGGGAGCCACAGGATGGCCAACGGAGCAGAGGCAGACGACATGAACACGTACGGTCGGCTCCAATAATATGTATACGATTTTTATCCTTATGCCTAGAGTCGTAGCGTAGGAGACATACGTTCCGAAATTTTATTTTTAAGGTTTTAAGGTTTGACTTAAGAAAAACGTTATTTTGAGACCCTTATTATTTATCAACTTAAATGCAATGATACACGAAAGGGTTTCAGTAAAATAACAAATAATCCCCACTTAACGTATATACCTAATCTTTATTTTCCTCTACCACTTTAGTTGGCGTGAAACGTTGAAACTTGCAATATCATATAGATAATATAGATACATATTTAGGTATATATGTATGTATCATTTACTTATACGAATTGCAAGTTTCTGGTAGGTAGAAAGTTTCTAGTAGTTCTCGGTCACAGAGCTCTTCTGACTGTACCTAGTTTAAATATTTATTTATTAAAAAAAAATGTATAATATAATAATATAATATAAAAAAATAAATATATATAATATAAATAATATATTACGAGACCCTAAAAAACTTGCAAATACTTTGTATTACCATTTTGTTATTGCAATTACTCGTGCGGTTTATACTACAATCCGTATGGGTTGAATCCAAAGCAAATAATTTCTCTCAATACTCGTACTATTTAAGTCAACCATAAATTACGTCTCAAAATAGTATCTTAGCGGCAGAAATAACATCTCAAAATGGGATCTGTGCTGATAACTTCTGATTTACGACTAATAGGAAACGAGGCACCATATTTCCCGCACTGCGTTAGAGAGGAAACTCTCTAAGGCTTTGTAGGAAAGCCTCATGGTGTTCGCGAAGAATGCCGATGAGGTAATCGCGAAAATTGCGATCGATATGGTTGTAACCTCTTACAGCAAAGATACCTAGATGCTTAGCTAAGTTGCCAATCGCTTACGCTTAGTAGCGTATCGTAGTTTTCCCTCTCTGTCGCTCTTTCATATT
The DNA here is from genome assembly GCA_025490895.1 of Thaumatotibia leucotreta. Classification (NCBI taxonomy): domain Eukaryota; kingdom Metazoa; phylum Arthropoda; class Insecta; order Lepidoptera; family Tortricidae; genus Thaumatotibia; species Thaumatotibia leucotreta. The sequence goes on along the minus strand of JALPQI010007718.1, from coordinate 20,262 downwards.
AAGGTGCGTTCAAACTAAAAGAGCATTCGCTGTTCTAACCTCCCACTCTACGAAATTCAATCGGTACACAAAACGTGATTGGTTGATTTCGTAGAACGAGAGCTAGAACAGCGAATGCTCTTTTGGTTTAAACGCACCTTTAGTGCGACAAGGACAGTTAGCTGCCTTTCGTCTACGATTGACGATTAAGCGTTAGCGATTGGCAACTTGTCTAAGCCCCCTACAGTAGTAGCCGTACCGTAAGTTGGCATGTAAAGTTTGCGTTCAGGACCAGCCACACGGATACTTATTATGCACGTGACCAGCAAGCGGTGTGCTACCTTATATGATATTTACATAAGCTACAACGCGTACGCCAAGCGCACGCGCACGTGCTGTACACGCATCCGGTGTGGGTTGGCCTTTAGCGTTTACTGGATACGTAAAGGGTTTTATCACGCTCGCACTTATGTATCGGTGCGAGCGTGATAGACTGCATATTGTACAAAACCTAATATTTATATAATAAATTAATATTAATTACATATATTATAATTACTTTGTCAACTTATGGTTAGAGCTTCCAAATATTCGAGTGTTTCAGGTATTCGAATATCTCATGTTTTGTTTCATGGTATTCGAATTAATATTCAAATATCCTAATATCTTAATTAAATTTAGAATAACATAAAAAAATTTTTTAATAAAATTGTGTGTAAAATTACTCTGATCAGTGATTAGCAAATTCACGTCAAATACTTCAAAAAGACATTTTATCGCGCAGGAATTACCACAGATACCTAGATATTATCACATTGCAGGTATATCGTCACTGGTCGCGTAGTTCCTTTAGTTGTATAGAAACAAAATGTATTTCAGACAGTAAATAAATAATAAATAAATATATTGGGACATCTTACACAAATTAACAGTCCCACGGTAAGCTCAATTAAGGCTTGTGATGTGGATACTAGGCGACGATATATATAATACTCATAAATCTCATAATAGATAGTAGTACGGTCAAATCGTACATAATTTTACCCTAAACTCGCAAATCAAGTAGTATCGCTGCATTTTTGGTATGTTATTTAGACACCATAGGACAGTATAAAACCATATTTTGCAAGCAAAAAAAGTTGTGCTAGCTGGGTAGTACGTGAAAAACTGCGAAATTTACGGCCATTTTTTAGTTTCTGATTTTTATTTAAAATACCTTTCGTTTTTGATATCATATGTAAAAATAAACGTTTCTTCTTCTTCTTCTACCTAGCGTTATCCCGGCCATTGCCAGGGTCCGCTTTCCTGCTACATTTCCTCCACTTTACGCGATCCTGGGCATCTTCTACTGTAAGCCCATTCACACTCATGTCAAAAATAAACGTTTAAAGACTAATAAATTTTCAATAAGTTGAGCTAACATGCATTACCGTAGGTCTTATAAATAGTTTCAGAGATTCGAGACTTTAAAAAGTACCCCTTTTTGTAAACTAGATAAAATTTTGTGTTTTGCTAACGTTTTCGACTTAATATCGCCTCACCTAATTATGCTACGAAAAACATGCAATAATGACCTAATAGCGCACTTAATATTCTTTAATTTCAGGGTAAAATTAGGTCTGTGAACTTTGTAGTTGAAAGTATAAACCCGAAATTCCAAAGGCAGGAGGCCCGCTATCTAAGTTTTTCATACAAATCGCAAGTCGAGTTGCAAAGCTGCAATTTTGGTATAATATAAAGGCCTTATAGATATATACGAAAATGCATATTAAAAGAAAAACAAAAAAATAATTTGGACGTAGGACGTAAAAAACGGAAAAAAATCGCACTTTTTTTAGTTTTTGACGTTTAACTAAAAATCTTTTATCTTTTTGATACTGATTGCTATAAAACCAAGAAAGAACATTAAATTTGAAAGGATTTGAGCTACGTTGCATCACCGTAAGTTATATATAAGGTCCTAATTTATTAGATGCAGATATTTTCACAGCTGATAGTACTCCGTCTCTGGAGTATATTAAACCGTGAAACAATATAGCTTTTACGATGTTTTTTTGGAGAAAACGGAAAAACAAATTTTCTACGTAAAACACCCTGTTTATGTGATTATTAAATTAAAACTTATTGAACAGATTCTAGTACCTCTTTTACGTACCACTTAACTGGAACTGGCCACTTCTCGTCGATAAATTAAATACTCGAGTGTCAATGTCATGTTATTTTCCGTTGGATTGTGTCGTTTGATGACATGACAGACAGTGTTATTGTGACATGTGATAATGCACACATGATGATTTTTTTTAAGACGAAATTATAATTAATTTTTTTGTTAGGAAAATGAAATCAAAAAAATTACATGAAAAGTTTTCTTAATTTATATTTATAGTTAATAATTTTAATGTAAAGTATCATGTGTTAAAATATCTGCAACTAATAAATTAGGACCTTATATATTTTGAGATACGACATTTCATAAAGTGCCCTTTTATCAAAACATAAACAAATTTTAGGTTACGTTAAAGCTATTCACTAAATATTGGCAAAACGTTCGCGCTAAGAAAAAAAAGTAATTGTAGATATAACTACATTAAATTTGGAACAAATTGAGCCGATAACAATTACTGTAAGTCTTATAGTTGGGGGTATACGAGGCTTCAAAACATGCATTTATTTTCTTAACTTAATGAAGGGCACATTTTGAAATGTCGTATCTCTAAATCTATATAATTTAGGGTAATGCAAGGTAGCTCAAATCCTTTCAAATTTAATATTCTTTCATAGTTTTATAGCAATTAGAATCAAAAAGTTATAGTTTTTTAGTTAAACGTCAAAAACTAAAAAAAGTCCGATTTTTTTTTCAGTTTTTTACGTCCTATACCTAAATCCTTTTTTTTTCTTCTTGTAATATGCATTTTCGTATATCCCTTTAGAGCCTTTATAATGTACAAAAATTGCAGCTTTGCAACACGACTTGCCATTTGTATGAAAAACTTAGATAGCGGACCTCCTGCTTTTTGAATTTCGCGTTTTTAGTTTCAATTACAAAGTTTACTGACCTGATTTTACCCTTAAATTAAAGAATATTAATTGCGCTATAAGATAATTATTTCATGTTTTTCGTAGCATAATTAGGTAAGGCGATATTAAACCAAGAACGTTAGTAAAACTCAACATTTTATCTAGTTTACAAAACAGGGTACTATTTGAAGTCTCGAATCTCTGAAACTATAAGACCTACGGTAATGCATGTTATCTCATCTTGTTACAAACAATGATATACATATCATTGGTTACAAATTCATTCATCTTTAAACGTTACCTGATACATATTGTCAAAAAACGTAAGGCTTTTTTTATAAAAATCAGAAACTAAAAGTAGACAGTAAATTTCACAGTTTTTCACGTATAACGCAGCTAGCACAACTTTTTTTTGCTTGCAAAATGTGGTTTTATAGTGCCCTATGGTGTCTAAATAACATACCAAAAATGCAGCTTTACTACATGTTTTGCGAGTTTAATGTACGATTTGACCGTACTATAGATACATATAGATACTTAAATACATAGACAGCCATGACCAAGGAACAAATATTTGTGATAAATAAATACACAAATAATGCCCTCGCCGGAATTCGAACCCGGAACCTCCAGCTTCGTAAGCAGGGTCACTACCAACTAGGCTACGGAGGCTGTCAACAATAATTCAATCATACTTAATCATAATTATCATAAACATCCAAAATACCTACTTACCTATTTATATTGAAATCAAGAAATGTCAAAAAAGTTAACCGTTTTACTTGCTTCTAATCTCTAAGGATTAAAAGGTCCAAAGATTTAACTAAAGTTCTAAAGAATGTACAGTGAGACCGGGTGATGGGCAGCGGGCCTTAATGGACAAAGTTTTTCGACCACAAATCTTAGTCTAAAGTCTTAGTGTGGGTCGCTTGTGGTACAATTGACGAGAATTTAACCGATTTGGATATGTATCTAAATAATATTGCAAAATGCGGTATTATAACCCTAAAAAAAAACTAGCGCCCCCCCAATTTTAAGAACTTTTATTAAGATATGTACTATCAGTTTGCATACTACTATTTTGTAACATATTTTATATGATCATCAGTCCATATCAGCCCACTGATAGCCTCTTTTATTATCATAAATATGTGTATGATCGCATTAACACACATCAGCAGATATCAAACTAGAGAAATAATAAATATCTTAGGACATCTTACACCAATCGACCTAGTTCCACGGTAAGCTCAATTAAGGCTTGTGATGTGGGTACCAAGCGACGATATATATAATAGATACCATATAGATTCTTAAATCCGGGTCAACCTCCGTAGCTTAGTCGGTAGTGACCCTGCCTACGAAGCAGGAGGTTCCGGGTTCGAATCCCGGCGAGGGCATTATTTGTGTATTTATTTATCACAAATATTTGTTCCTTGGTCATGGTTATCCATGTATTTAAGTGTATGTATGTATCTATCTATTATATGTATATATCGTCGCCTGGTACCCACATCACAAGCCTTAATTGAGCTTACCATAGGACTAGGTCCATTTGTGTAAGATGTCCCAGATATTTATTTATTTATTATTTAAATACATGGACAGCCAAGACCAAGGAACAGATCTGATATTTGTGATAAATAAATACACAAATATTGCCCTTGCTGGGATTTGAACACAGAACCTCCAGCTTCGTAGGCAGGGTCACTACGAACTAGACTACCGAGGCTAAAACAGATATAAATTGACATTTGTATTTCTAGCACACTCGTCTTAAACGACTTACATTCACAGCTGATTCGAAAATTCTCGGAATCGCCAGTATATTTGAGAATTCCGTTTGCTTTGTGTAAAGCAACAGTGGATGCAGCGGAATACCATTTGTCTCGATGTTGAATAGTTCTGGATTTAGTCTATTGGTCGGTGCCAAACGTATGGGAATAAACTTAGGTTGAGGAGTTATTGTGTAGAGAAAAGCGTTTGTTGACCTTATAACAATTTTATCTTCATTTTATAAGGTTTTTTTTCATAACAATATCTGGGTCATGCAGCGTTCGCGAAAATTGGCGTATTTCCTGTGGATATTGCGAAAGTTAACGATTCTGGGACATACAAATTCAATTTTGACCACAGAATTCTTAAGAACCAGAAGCGGTTTATATTGGTTCAACAAGAAAATTAGGGTTCTTGAGCCCTTAACTTTCATACGAGTATATCCACAGGAAAGATTTGAAACCTCATCCAAAAAATCTGTATGACAATAAAATATCTCGGTATCCGTTACCTAAGTAGTTTTGAATGTCGATGATATAGGCTCAAAAAGACAGCGCGAAGCAACTTCGTTTTATGCTAGGTATTTAGTATTAAGGCTTGAGCTTAACACATATTTTTTTCTTTTGTAATGTATATTTTCAGATTTGTTCTTACTAACAATATCCGCTCCGCTCATCACTGCATCGCTCGGGCGCCGCTGTCATGTCGCAGTGTCCCGATTGCGCGCGCGCCGGTTTGTTCCGAAGATTTATTTCGGAGCGTGCGATCTTTGATATCAAGCATCATGGGAGGCTGGGCATGGGTTGGCCGTGTGGTGACGGCAGTAAGAATACATTTGTCACCACCCCAACTCCTCCCGCGAGTGTCGTAAGAGTCGACTAAGGGATTGACTGTCACTGACTATTCTTTGACAGATGATTGACGATGAGCATTTAAACATATATCTTTTTATAGGGTCAGATAGACAGCGCGAAGCGACTTCGTTTTATGCTAGTTATGTAGTATTAAGCAGCTTATCACATTTTTTGTTACTAACAATTTCCGCTCCGCTCATCACTGCATCGCTCTGGCGCCGCTGTCATGTCGCAGTGTCCCGGTTGCGCGCGCGCCGTTTTGTCCCGAAGATTTATTTCGGAGTTTCGATCTTTGATGTCGAGTCGTGGGGGGCTACCGCGGATGATGTCCATGTTGCCACTCAGTTGCTGTGTACAGTCGAGGGCATTAATATATAGACACATTTGTAAGGGATCAGTATGGAGAAGCCTATATATATTAATGCCCTTGACTGTACATGTGTAGGTACGTAAGTAGGTGGAGAGGGAAGTAACACCTCACGTCTCTAGATTCAAACTTTCGAAGCACTACAGATACAGATACTTTATTTATTGATAAAAAAACATGATAATATATGTATATTTTTACGTTTGTCCTAAATCTGATTTGTTAGATAATTTCGCCGAACTCATTATTTCTTCGAAGTAAATTTTCCGTTCGTATTTTTCCCCGATCGGTAAAATTCATATGCACCATTATTTATTTTTCGTTATTTTAATCAGTAAGTACACTTTCCGTTCGTATTTTTTCCCGATAGATACAGTTCATACGTACCATAATTTATTTTTCTTGTTTTTTCGATTCGCGTTTTTTCTTAAACGTAATTTATACTTATTGTTATAACGTAATATGAGTTACGTACAACTCTCAAAAACCTTATATATGCTAAATTAAGCCTAACTAACGTAACTTAGGGCCGCTACATGCAGACTAACTGCATTCTAATCGAAACATGTAGGGGTATGGGAACTCCGACTGCACGTTTAGCACGTTAAAATGCCGTTGTATTATAGTCGGTTTGCCTCCCCTTCCCCATAACCTATTGGTACCCCGACTATTTTTACAAATATCCCGGAAGTTACTGTCCTTCGATATTGATAAGTATGCAGTGAATCATGCTAAGTGCTCGTGTTATGAGGAATTGATTAGCTGCATCAAGTAGTTAGGTGGGCCAGATTAATTAATTCATTAATTTCATTATCAAGTAAGTCTACTTATTCAAGTGTATGCAGTTGTGTAGCAAAAAGCCTCTTTATTTTCGTATCACTATGATTTAACTTACCAATATTAAGTTCATCGAAAGCACTCACGGTGGGCAACTGTTGATAAGAGCCGGACGTCGTCATTATTTCCACCGGGCCAACAAGGATTCTTCAGTATGGCGATGTTCTACGAAATATTGTAATGGTACTGTATGCAGTTGCGTAGCAAAAAACCTCTTTATTTTCGTATCACTATGATTTAACTACTGTCATTATTTTTATATTGAGACTTTGACAATGACTTTTCGTAAGTCTGCAAAATTACACCTACGTCGTTTGGTTCGTATTTAACATTATATACAAAAATGGATTCCGATCTATCTAGTTGTAGTGTTAATGCCAATTTTAAGTTCATCGAAAGCACTCACGGTGGGCAACTGTTGATAAGAGCCGGACGTCGTCATTATTTCCACCGGGCCAACAAGGATTCTTCAGTATGGCGATGTTCTACGAAATATTGTAATGGTACTGTAACAATTAGTTCTAAGGAACCAATCATCCTAAAATCCAAGGACCACTCGTGCATACCCGATTATGAGAGCATCGACGTCGAAGAATCGATTATAGGTCTAAAGAAAAAAGTCGCTACTGATTTTCGACCCGTCCCTTTAATTTTTAAGGAAGAAATGCGGAAATATCATAACCAGTTAGAGTATGTCGACAAAGTCCCAACATTTTATGAAAAATGGGATTCCTTGTACGCAGCACGAAAGAAGGCTACGGGGTGTAGTAATACCTTCCAGGCTTGTGAAGACGTCATCATCCCAGATTTTTTATCGGAAAACTTTTTGGTACATAAGGAAGATGATATCCTAATATTCATTAGCGAACAATGTAAGGACTACGTCAAACAAATTGATTCCTACTTTTTTGACGGAACATTTAAAATTGTCCCGAAGCCGTACGCCCAGCTCTATACCATTCACGGAGACTTAGGATCTACTGAAGAGCATACAAATGTGGTCCCATTTATATACGCGTTGCTTGGTAATAAAAAACAGAGCACGTATGAAAAATTATTCCGTGCTATTAAGAATACTATACCCAAATTCTCACCCAAACGTGCCATGATGGATTTTGAGGTAGGCCCAATCAATGCAATTAAGATGGTATTTGAGGCTACAGAAGTCTCAGGTTGTTACTTCCACTTCTCAAGAGCAGTGTGGATTAAGGCTGAAGAATTGGGGATGACGCAAACTCGTGAAGGCAGCAGTTACGTGGCTAAATGTGTCGCTATCGTACATTTACCAGACTCCAAAATACTAGAGGGTTGGTTCAGCGTTTCAGCAAAACCCCCGACTCTACCAGCGGTTGAAACATTCAACGGCTATATGGCATCTCAATGGTTTTCCATTAAAAAAATTAAGCTGGTTTCATGCTATAAACAGAGACATAGAACCAACAATGTTGTAGAGGGGTTCCATAGTCAACTCAATAAAGAAATGCAGAGAAACGGCAGTTTATTCAATATGATCTCGTTTTTGAAAGAGCAATCAAAAGACTTCGATTTTAAGATCCTTCAATCTGAACTAAAAACAGTTTCACGCAAAAGAGCTCATAAATTCACTCAGATGGATCAAAAAATTCAAAGCATTATTGACAGATATCTAACGCAAGTAATAGATATCGAACATTGCATAGAAAAGTTATCTCACTTAAAATATTAGACAAGTTTCAATAGTTTTTACGCGAATATTCAGTATTTGTGTTTAATTTTAATCAGTGGTAAGACTGGTACGTTACCTATTTATGTTGTGTCACGAAGAATAGAACGTTATTTTTAAGATATACAGGGTGAAATATGAGTCGTGAACAGTAATATGTTTTTCTAACTCTATAAACAACTAACTAACAATTAAATGCCCTACAAGTTACTTAAAAATTGACTATTTAATTATTTATTTTTTTGGGTTTATCTTTTTGTATTTTTAGCTTTAAGATATCAAAAAAGATTTTTAAGACAAATTAATGGAATAATTTAAATTACCTCATCTAAATTAATAACGGTAATTTTATCATTTCGTGTAAAATTAAATTACATTTATTACATTTAACGTTTTAAATACCTTAAATAGCCGTTATCATTTCTGAAAAACACCTTAGAAATTAGGAAAAACCACAAAAAACACAATAAAAATAAAATAAAATAACATGACTATTTCTAAGTAACTTGTGGGGCATTCAATTGTTTATAGAGTTAGAAAAACGTATTACTGTTCACGACTCATGTTTCACCCTGTATAAGTAGTTTAGGAATAAAAAGTTTAACATGTTTTAAATTGTTTTAATTAAGAACTTTACAACATTGCAGTAGGAACATTTCATTCATTCAATAAATAAAAGTGGGTTCAGTCATGATGCATGCTAATAGTTATTACATTTGTTTTACTAGGAAAACAAATCTGAAATTTGCGTATTGTTTTTATTAGTCGTATTTTGAGATATTTTCAATATACGTGCATAAACTCACACCCTGTATTCCCAATGTTGCATACAATATTTTTTCTACGACCACACACTTATTTTCAAATAAAATTGTAAATTTGGACAATATTCCTTGGGGTTGGGCGGGAGACGTCAAAATTAAAAAAGAAAGCTCCTCTATGGTTTACGATTCATATAATAGTACATTTCCTAACTAGTGCGGGAAAACTTTTTTTTGTCAAGGGTGAAAGTTGGAGCCCGAGTGAAATGAGGGCGACAATCACCCGAGTTAAAAAAAAGTTTTTGCACGTGTAAGGGACGATTTTTTTCATAACAAGTGCGTCAAAAAGAGAAATTAGTGCGCGCGAAGCGTGCGCAAAGTTCGTTTTTGCGCACTAGTTATTAAAATGATATTTAAAATTAGGTTGGCAGCCATGTAATTCATTAAGTCTTGTATACACGAGGTGTCTTAAAATCCAAAAACGCACTGCGTGTATGCCCGAATGCGTTTATAGGGAATAGAAAATAGAGACTTATCTTGACATAGTCTGTAAGGTAGGGGCTTAAAGGTGTGTCCACGACTCTGTAAATGACAAATAAAAGTACGGGAGTAGAAAAAGTTTATAACATTCTCTGGCAGCATGGCTTTTTGCTTTAGTCTATCTAAAAGATTTAAAAAACATACTTTAATCTATAGCACAGAGTACCCAAATCTTAACTCCATAATCTCCAAGGAGGTTGGAACTTTTAGGGCGCCTATAGAGAGACGGGCGTGACAGACAAAACCCGTGCCGCGCATATGCGTTTTACGCATATGTGCTGTCAGTACCTCTCGGGACGTCACGGGTATATAAACTATAAAAATATACCAAGAATGCCACATTGCTCTGTAACCTGGTGCAGGAACCAGTCTACGTACGTTAATAAACAAAATTCAAACGTTTCCTATCACAGGCAAGTAAAAAAAGTTATATTAAATTCAATATAAAATTAGTATGGGCGAGAGACATAGTGAAGAGGCACGACGCTGAATTTGTTATCGATAGTCTATGTAAACTCTTACAACTGTGGCGGTTAAGGACGGTTAGGCCGGTTGATGACCGTTAAACCGTTACGCCATCGAAATTTTAAAAAAAAATGGAGGGAAATAAAAACCGTTACTTTGAAAAAAATAAATCGTTTATTGAAAAGAAGAAAGGGTCGTGGGTGGTCTAAGGCCCGTCTAGAGTAACACTCGCGGTCCGGTACTGCCCTGGCTGGGCGAGGATCCTCAGACGAGGGGGTCTCGCGCCAGCAGTGAAGCGGAGCAGGTGGGCGACGGCGGGCGAACGACTAGGGCTCCAACCCTGCCGTCGAGGTGGGAAGAGACGTGTGCTTTGTGGTGTGCTGTACGCTGGTGGTGATCACCACGCCGAAGCAGGGCAGCTCCCCGTCACGAAGTATCGTGGCAACCACAAAATGTAGTGTATACTTCGCACCCTGTAGACAATCACACGTCTTAGTGATAAGCCCGTAAGCGCTCTGCTGTGTGAACACCCCGGTGATGATGATGATGAGGTCGGGACAGTAAGCGTGTTTGGTGTTCAACAAGCAGAGCGGAGTCACAAAAAGCGCGGAAAGCACAGGATAAAAGAAAGAAAATTACAAATCGAACAATTAAATAAATACGCGGGTACGCTCACAAATATACACGTACCGGCAGCAAGGAGAACAAAGGAAAGTACTAGATAGTTGCGATAGCAACGGCATAGCTACTGCTGCATTATAATTAACTTAAACACTTAGCAATTCACAAACAGCACTATTGGAATAAAACTACTGATACTAATGAATTTAAATTACTTAAACGTTACTCTTATGTTTAAAACGATCAACACTTCGCACTTACCAATTACGTGGGTGCGGAACACTGATTTTAATAAAACTTAGGATATTAGGTATCCTACAATACTCGCGTGCAGACGACAGAGGACCCTGGGTGTGCGAACCGCACAGGGCTATAAGCCTTGCGCGGCCGACTAGGACACCCAGCGTGCGCGTCTGCACGCGACCGCTCCGTCCGAATGAAATCGAAACACTGACTGCAGCGCCAACCCGCATATATCGACGACGAAAAGCAAACACGTAGTAACCCACAAAAATGAAATTGTTCACCAGAGCCGAAAAACCTCCCGAGTTTTGAAAAAAAAATCATAACCTCCTTTGTCAGCCTCCGTAGCCTAGTTGGTAGTGACCCTGCCTACAAAGCTGGAGGTTCCGGGTTCGAATCCCGGCGAGGGCATTATTTGTGTATTTATTTATCACAAATATTTGTGCCTTGGTCATGGCTGTCTATGTATTTAAGTATCTATATGTATCTATCTATTATATATATCGTCGCCTGGTACCCACATCACAAGCCTTAATTGAGCTTACCGTGGGACTAGGTCGATTTGTGTAAAATGTCCCAAGATATTTATTTATTTATTTTTTTTATTTACTTTCGTATTTATGGACACATCTTATTAAAAATTGGACACAATATCCACATTTTTTTTGTCTTTAATTTCATTTAAATAAATTTCACCATAAGTTATTACTAGTGGAGTTATGTGGGTTACTACGTTTTGGTTGTTTTTTTACAGTTAGCAAACACGTAGTAACCGACGTCAACAAATGTATGAAATAGCATTTTTCTATCGTTTTTGTGGATAGCAAAAACGCAGTAACCCACTTTAAGTTTACTAAAAGTAACGGTAATAAAGTGTTAAACCACATGCTTTAGATAATTTCAATGAGCCCAGTGCTGTAACACTATTTGTTTTCGTATTGTAAGTATTTTCAAATGCATTAAATGTATTGCCAACATTTTTAGGATGACTTTTAAAGTGACTTTAATGGAATCGCGAAACAAAACACACGACTTTTCAAATGTTTCGTTAAAAATGAGAAGAGACTTAAAGGAATTAAATATGAAAATCAAACCACTTGAAGTGTAATAATCAAAAATGAAATAATTAAATTAAAAACGAAACGTATAAGTATACCTTTATCTTGAAAAATCATAATTAGACTTTTATAAAATGTATAGTTTTAGCAAAGTATAACAAAATTGAGCCCAGTTTAAACAAGATAAACAACTAAAAAATCTATAAGTACTTCTATCTAGCACGTTTGAGACTGATAACATTTTTTAGTTGTTTATCTTGTATCTAAAGTATCAATCATTTATTCATAACCATGAAGATAAATTATTATAATATTTATAATAATATAAACGCAATATGAACTTGGTTCCTACATATAGAAAACATAATGAGATCCTATTAAATAATAAAGAAACGTCCACGCTGGACAGAAGAAACGACTAAAAAAGTATGTCATTCTATCTTTATACTACTTTTGCTCAGTCTATATCTGCAGTATCAGTTATCTTCATTAATAATCATGTAGTTAATTATTATAATATAAACACAACGTTAACTTTGTATAATATACCTATACTAACAAAAGAAAGGCCTACTTTGAATACGTCCAAATAAAAAAAAATAAAAAACTAACATTGTTAATAAAATTAATCACTTTAATATTTTCTTCGGTTACTGAGATGATTGCTCATGAAATAAAAGTATAGAAACGGATAGTATAATATATTAATTAAATTGAACTTCATCCCGATGTTTCGAACAAACAAAATAAGAAAGATAAGTACAAAAACTACCCACAAAGAAAATTTTACTTAACCACAGACAATATTAGGGTTCCGTAGCCAAAATGGCAAAAACGGAACCCTTATAGATTCGTCATGTCCGTCTGTCCGTCTGTCCGTCTGTCTGTCTGTCACAGCCGATTTACTCAGAAACTATAAATGCTACAGTGATGAAATTTGGTAATGATATGTGTTTTATGGACCGCTACAAATTGTGATACTATATTGTAAAAAAAATAATTGGGGTTGGGGCCCTCCATACATGTAACTGAGGGATAGAATTTTTTTTTTAGTTGTATATAAGCGTGTTAGGTATCAATAGAAAGGTTTATATATCACATTTTTATTTAAGCTAACCGTTTTTGAGATATCAGCTGTCAAAGTCTGAAAAATGTGTCCCCCCCCCCTCTATTTTTTAAACTACGTGCTATAAAATTCTAAAAAAAAAATATTGCATATTAATAAACTCTATCAACGATTTTTAGTTTGATTAAATGATCTCTTATAGTTTTTGAGATAGGTTGATTTAACTGTATTTTTTAATGATAATGGTACGGAACCCTTCGCGCGCGAGTCTGACTCGCACTTGGCGAGGTCATTGTGATAATGAAATATTCAAATTTTAATAGGATAGAAACAAGCTTATCACTATCACCAGCTTGGGATCCTATAGTTCATCTAATAAAGGAGCAGACAGGCTCGCATAGACCGTGAGACTAATGGGTACGACGGTATTGAGCTTTTTAGTACAGGCAATTTTTACAAATAAGAAATACGTATGTATGTAAATAATATGTATGTTTCGGTTTAGTGCATGTGGATCTTAAGAAGTACTACAAATGTTTTGTTGATAGATGTGTCCCGCTGAGTTTCTTGCCGGTCCCAAAATTGGGATACCTTCCTAACAATACAATCATACAAAAGAAGGGATTTCTTCTCAGGTCAGAGGTGTAGGGATAGAAACGGCGTAGATTATTTATTTTGTTTTTGTCTTCATTTTGAAAATACTTATAATGAATAACTAGCTTCATTTGCAATATTTGTAATATCTACATCCCTTAAAATGTCTGTGGTTTAGTATATTCTTTGAGGGTAGTTTTGTACTTATCATTCTTATTTTGATGTAAGTAGATCCATCAAATTTCCTCGATTGTCAGTCGCCCGCAGACCACGAACCCCTATAAAGTGTTCGAAACGTCGGAATTAAGTTAAATTTAATGAATATACGTGCGTTTATCCGTTTTAATTTTTTTATTTTAATCAGTAATCGCTTTAGGCAAAATTCTCGTTATAATGTTTCAAAATTCCAAACACTTCGACTCACTTTCGCTCCGCGGACCGCACTGAGTGACGTCGTAAGCGTATGTGCAATGGCGGAGACTGCCACGTTAAAACGTTTTAAGGCGCGCGAATCTAAGCCCCTACACCCTACAAAAGTGAAGTAATTATTAAGTAGCTAGCTTTACGTGATCCTTGTAAACGCAGTAAAAGACAAGATTCTCTAATTTGATACTGCTAGCCAAAATATTATTTCCTGCCAAATGGCGTAACTGCAAGACTTTCAAATCTATGAGCGGCAAACACGTAGTAACCAGCATCGTCGTCAGAACAACGGGCGGTTTTAAGTGCTGTAAATGCTTTGATTTAAATAACAGAGGTTTTTTTGCTACTTACTACGTGTTTGGAGAATACATTTCAAGAAAAATGGGAAAATTTGTAGTTCCTAATTTCCTTGTTTTTCATCATATCGGCACGCGGATGGCACCAATCGACGCGGAAAAAATCGAAGATTCCGAAAGTGCAATAAAAAATTTTTTGACCTTGTGTTGGTTACTACGTGTTTGCTTTCCAGCGTCGATATATAGTCGCGAAATGCAGGCGACTAGAAAGTTCCGTGACGTCACGCGCCCACCCAACGGTTTTCCGTGCGCGCTTAGTACAGTTGACCGCATAAAACATGTGAATTAATTAAATTGATATAAGAAAAATAGATTAAAATTAAATGAATTAAATATAAAAATGACAACATGTACGTGCAACGTTACACAACTAAACGGTGTTAGTAGAAATTCAATATTTGTTCCCAAGTTACGGACGTTTCCTATGTATAAGTAAATATAATTATGTGTATTTCTCTATTTAAGTACATATATATATCGTCGCCTAGCACCCATAGTACAAGCTTTGCTTAGTTCGGGGCTAGGTTGATTTGTATGAGACTGTCCCCCAAACATTTATTTAGTTATTTATATTTAGCAATAATATAATATTTATCTAGAGTGCAGACAATGAAGCAACTATACAAAAACATATAGTTTAAGAAATTCTGACTTACTTTTTAGATTTCCTATAGAACCATGTGTCAGAGAACGCTGGATAACGGCGACTATGTTTTAAAAGTAAAGTACCTCTTAAAGGATTTCTGTTGTTATCTGTTAATACATATTGATTTAAGTATGTAATTTCCAGGTGTTTCTTGTCCCAAGTAACCCATCTGATAATCTTTCAAGAAAACGTAAAACGGTACAATTTACGAATTTAAAAATATCTTTATAAATTTATACATCTAGTTAATCTGTCCTCATATATAATACCTAAATTACCTAACCATCTAAACTCCTTACAGTTGATCGTTTAATTTTAGTTCCCATTTATAGTTACAATTTTCTTTTTGCGTTTTATAACGTAATATAAGTAGATATAGTTTGCACACCTTGAACAAACAAACCAATGCAAAGGTAACATATATAACTAGCCTAACTGTCTAGCCTTACCCTTAACACTTGTTATTTAACTTTAACCTTAAAGCTAACAACTTAATGTAAGTAGGTACTTATTGTAAATATAAATTCAAATAAATGTATAAATTTTACTGTTTTTATAGGTATCATTCATAACGACATCATTTTAGTGAGATTTTAAAAATAAGAATGTTTGAATAGCTTTTTCAAGTAACATTTTTAGTCAAATATCTGTTGGTTTTAATCTATCGATAAAAATATCGAGCCATACCACAACACTATTTACATTAACATGTCAAAATTACCTGACACGGTCGATTTCTATGAAAATGACAGCCAAGGCCGCCTCTATCTCTAAGGTTACACACTAAAGAGGTCCGTGTTCTGTGATAATCTCTGTCTAGAGGATAAAACTCGACGTTGAAAAATCAACGGTCGACTTTGATTTGTCTCTATCGCAGAATAATATTTCTGTTCATTGTGGTGCTAATTTTGAACTAAATTAAAATTGTCTAAATAAGCAGCATTGGAAAAAAATCATTTTAGTATAATCCCGAAAGTGTAAATATGCTGCATAGAAAAAAGACGATAAGAAAATATGCTCATGGGAAAAAAAGAAAGCGTTTAAATAAAGAATCAGAAAACTATAATACTGTTAAAAATAATTTTCGGGGAAAAATGCGAACGGAAAATTTGCTTCGAAGAAATTATGAGTTCGGGGAAATGATCTAACAAATCCTAAATCTGACATTCCAGCTTTACAATATACGACATGTATTGTGACATGTGCAGGTAATGGTATAAAATTTATATGGTAGTACAGTGACCTATTTCACCATAATTACAAGTGTGACAATTGTAAAATATCACTGTTACTGACGTCACAGCCCTCCGTAGGAAACGGCAACCGCCTTCTATCGGACGGTCCGTGTGCTTATTTGCCACCAACATAAAATTATGACTTACCTATACGTTATTACATCGTTAATAAACTACTTTTTATTTTCGGAAACCCGTGAATTTCCATTAAATCTTGACATGAGGTTCGGCTTACGTAGGAATTTCGCTACAATTGTCGTGTTTTTGGTGACAATTGTAATTTTGCTTCGCAAATAAATAATTATTTACTGATGATTTATTCAAGTTCCTGCACTACATTTTATGTTAGTGGCAAACAAACACACTGCCCTTCCGATGATAAGTGGTAACTGTAGCCTGTAGACGCCCCCAATTGGACAAACAGTAAATAGCACTTGTCAACGTGGTGTAATTGGGGCCAGGTATTACAAAACTAGTTTGAACACTACCCTATTGGACTAAAAAATATGTTCGAGTAAGTATATATCTGGGAATTTTCGATACCTACGGTCCGTTTGCAGTCTTTTGCACTCGCCTATAAGAACTGTAGACAAACTGCGAACGATTGGGGGATTTGCCTCTCCCTCTCTCACTTAGATATACGTACAGTCGACAAAAAAGTCTCCTTTACAGCTCACAAGTGCAAACATCTTACCACGGATGCGCGATACACATAGAAACTCGGTTGCAACATCGGCAATCGGTTGGACGTCACGCGACAACATGAGCGTTCGTTGCAACCGAGTTTCTATGTGTATCGCGCATCCGTGGTAAGATGTTTGCACTTGTGAGCTGTAAAGGAGACTTTTTTGTCGACCGTACATAAGTATGACACGGAGGCAACACTTCGATCGTGATTCGCGTGGGCCTATTCATGAAAATATTACTCGTTGAACAACATAAGATAAATTAACGACTATAAATAATGTGTCTTCATTCAACAAATGCTACATAATAATCGCTTAACCTTGACCAGTAGACGGAACTAATAAATCAAACGACAAAAATGACGCAGTTTTCTTCATTTTGCTTCATTCTTTATTTGTATTCCATAATTCTCAATACAAAAACGTCTTAACGCATAAATATAACTTACAAATATAAGCTCTTTTACTCAACGCAACAAACCTTCTCATTCGTAATGACTGTCAATGAACGAAACATTTTAGTAGCACAGGAAATTAGTTCCATGTTTGTCCGGTTAAGTATATTGCCAGTAGGTGCATGGGCAGTAATATGTATACAATTTTTCACCTTATTTTAACGAAATTGGGTGAAAAACTGTACACTTATTTATGCCTCTTGATTGTACTCGGGCAGCGGAAGTAGTTTGTCCTCGCATCCGACTTGGCAGCACGTTTCCGGTCCGCCGGATTTCTAGCCCTGAGAAATATTATTCTAGACTCGCAGAGAATTGAAGAAGAAGGTTCACTTTTTAATCTTTTGAACTTCATCATCATCGTATCAGCCGTAAGACATCCACTGCTGAACATAGGCCTCTCCCAAAGATTGCCATGATGACCGGTCCTGCGCCACCCGTATCAAGCGGACTCCTGCGACCTTCACCAGGTCATCAGTCCACCTTGTGTTGCCTACCCACCAAAATAAGTTACTTAGTAAAACCTACACGCCAAATAAATAAGTAAATGAGACCTACACTACACGCCAATAACTCTACTAATGAACGATGAAAATAGAGCGTTTATTTTTATGTTGTCCATTTTCATCCAAAATTACTAACTTAACACTTTTGCAGTCTTCGTCAGTTTCTTACAGTGAACTAGTCTAAAAGTAAGTTATAATTTGACTAAGGACCATTTAAATTCGCAGCACATTCCCCCAGTTTCATACAGTTTAAACGGCTATGAGACGTTATGTTTTTATGTTACCAGCCTCTCGTAACACAGCTACGTGTTTGGTAACGAAATGTTTTGTTGGCAGCATTGTACGTGCAAAGGCAAAATAAGGTCGGTATAAACATGCTCAAAAATATGCCACAGTGCACTTTAATTCTGTGTAAGAACGATGTAACATATTTATAAGAGGATTTTCTAGATACATATTTTTGCACTTGACTGTACTAGCAGCACTGGAGTGAGGTATTCAAAATTATATGCAGTGAGTTTTGATTTTATTTTGTGTTGATTTTTTCTCTAAAATACTTGTTGCTGACGTGATGGTACCGAACAGTTTTATATGAAGCTACCATTGTCGATTGCCGAATTTATCAGTTTGACTAAAAAACAAAGATACCCATTTTTCATCTAAACGTGATAAATAATAACCTTCCAAAGGTCTTTTATTTTAGCATTA
This sequence comes from Thaumatotibia leucotreta, assembly GCA_025490895.1. NCBI lineage: Eukaryota > Metazoa > Arthropoda > Insecta > Lepidoptera > Tortricidae > Thaumatotibia > Thaumatotibia leucotreta. Next base: position 1,369 of record JALPQI010007718.1, on the reverse strand, counting down.
GCGAGAACATTAAAGTAGGAAGAACGAGGTGCACGAAAAGTGGGGTAACTTTTGTAATTCTGACTTTAAGTTACTTACATATACAGACTATACTTACCTATTCGTCTATCGTCTATGATAATTTTATTGTTTGTCGCTAGTCATATTGACAAACGTCATCCTCTCTCCTGTCTGCTAAAATTAAACGTGTTATATTTATATTCTATACGAATAGTTTAGAACAATATTTACAGAATGAATCTAGTGAATTTCCCAATTGAGATTTGTTCCCTAATATTTGGATATTTAGACACAAAATCAAAAATAAGCGTGTATAGCATAGATGAACTAAAACCACTTTTCGAATCATGTGTGGTGAATAAAATTGACTTATCCAGAAGTACATACGCTACGGTGAAGACACTTAGGCTTAGTATTTTTCAAGATATGGCTGTGAACATTTTGGAGTTGAATTTGAGTGGGATACAAGATCTGACAGCAGACCAACTTGCTCCGCATATGAAAAACTTTATTAACCTCAAAACATTAGACGTTACATTTACTCAGATATTTTTATGTGACTTTGAAGAGATTTACTGTGATAGCATGAAAAATATAGGTATAAATTTTTTCAGACCTCATTCTTATCGTCCTTTTGTATTCAATGGGCTTCATAGAGATAAAGCTTGGACGAATATTTCAGCGTTATTCAAAAAACAAAAATTGGAGAATGTTCATTTTATTTTATTGCAATATTTTCAATTTGAATTTCCACTTAAGTTTATGGATGATATACCAGTGACAAAGGATTTAAAAATTACATTCGCTGATCGCCGTGGAGAGCACTGGAATTTGAGTTCCGAGGAATACGAACCGTATAGTGATACAGAAAATGATGTTTACAGTAATTTTGAGAAACTAACGTACCGTTACCTAAATTACAATCAAGCTTCCGAATGGTTAGGAGGAATATCTAATTTAGACTACGCTCAAATTGAATACATATTTATAACATATTGTAAAAAAATACACATTTATGTGTCTTCAACTATTAGCAAGATTTTTGAGCCAAATACATGTGTCAATCTAGAAATAATAATAATGCCACATCTATCTTTACAGTTTAAAGTAAAAGGAACTATTATACTTAAAGCCTGGAATAAAAACTATACAGTATTTGATGACAATTTCTTTAATAAGCTGCTAACTGAACTTACTGATTATTTTCCTACTTATATTTGCATGCAAAAGAGGACAAAAACGAGCATCACTGAAGCACCGAGCACTTGGTTCTGCATTGATTCCTGTGATACAGCCGATGGTATTCTTGAGAATATACCAGAAAGTATTACTCTGACAGATTTTTGCAGAAGAGGCTATTTAGCAGAAT
>JALPQI010007717.1:0-54732 GCA_025490895.1 Thaumatotibia leucotreta | reverse complement strand
TACTTTAATGCCGACCTGTGCCAAGTTATAGGCACACCTCATTTTAAAAATCAAAGTGTCCTCAATAAAGGCTGTTAGATTTTATTTTTGCCTGTTGTCAACTTTTCTAGGTAAAGGATGTCAACGAATAAGTGCCGTTGATCAAGATTGCCAACAATAATGAGACATTTTTCTATCATGTTTTACGTACAATTTTGAGATGCTATGTGATATGTAGCACTCCAAACGAGGCTTTGAAAAAGAAAAATATCACCCAACTTTAGGTACTTTAACTGAAATGGTATTTTTTTATATTTTTGAAATTTAAAAATCGCTTTCATGATTTATTGAAGTTGTTTTTTGCAGTAAAGCTATTGATACCGCCCTTCTAAGGAAGTTAAATCACTATATTATATTGTAATCAGTAAATCTTGTAATTTTCGACCATAACTTAATGACACAAGTGTTTTACGACTGCCACTTACAACTGCTAAAGTTTCAAACTGATACGAGTGACATGTGACAACAGATTTCAGCGTTTGTAATTTTTATAGGTAGGTACCCGGTGCATACATTTTTTATTTTGCTTAATTTTTTAGACATTTAGTCTTAAATACTTCTTCAGAAGACTTTAAATTTAGACTACTTTGTTGTCATTTTCATGATAACGCAGAATTTAAATAAAAATCCTACTTTAGATAAATTAAAGAAATAAATTATTTAGAGATAAATTATTTAGAGCATGGAAGAATAATCCTAGTAGCATGACCTTGAGGTTAGAATATACACGGTTCCGAAATAAGGTTAACAAAATTATAGACATTGCTAAGAATAAGTTTAGACAAAATGAAATCCAAAAAATGTGGAGGGTGACTTTCGAAAAATATGGGGCAAAATTAACATGTGGTTAGGCCGGGTTAAGGGTAACGTAGACAGTACAATAATGAAATACTTGGGGAAAACAGACAATGTACAGAATATATGTGATAATTTTTCAAGTACTTTTACACAGGAAATTGAAAATATTAAGCATCACTGCGACTATAAATTTTTGGACAGAAATACGTACGTGGACCCGTGTTATGTATCTTTTAGATTTAGGAAAGTGGGTCCGTGTGACATCGAAAAAATTATTGAAAAATTAAGTAATGATAAAGCACCCGGTATTGACAAAATTAGAGCACAGGATATTAAATACGTTAAAAAAGACCTAAGTGTAATCTTGGCCAAATTTATTAATATGTGTCTGAAAACCGGTTTATATCCGAATCAACTAAAAAAATCTTTTATAAGACCGATATTTAAGCAGGGCTGCCACTTAAACTATACAAACTATAGACCGATAGCTATATTATCAGTAATAAATAAAATTGTAGAAAAGGCTGTGATAGGTCAAGTAAGCGCTTTCTTAGAAAATTACAATATTATATCTCAGTCGCAGCACGGTTTCAGGAGGGGACGCAGCACTGCCACGGCCTTGACCCAGTTCTCGAACTATATCAACAAAAGCCTCGACAGCGGACAGCAGGTACTTGCTCTGTTCATTGACTACAAAAAAGCATTCGACACGCTGGATCATGAGAAGCTGTTGCAGGCGATGGACGAGTGCGGCATCAGCGGCCCCACGAACCAGTGGTTCCGCGAATACCTTAACAACCGCACCTTGCGCACATATATTAACGGTACGTCGGGATCCGAGGCGCGCGTCACACTCGGGGTGCCGACCGGATCGGTGTACGGCCCAGTCGGCTACATCATGCACGTAAACAGCGTGTCGAATGTAGTCAAAAACTGCGAAGTCTTTATGTACGCGGATGACATGTGCCTCCTGTTCGCTGGCGAGGAGATCATGGACATGGTAAACAAGGTGCAGTGCGATTTCGAAAATGTTACCAAGTGGGCCCATGATAATGGAATCATACTGAATACTGGTTAAAACTAAGTGTATGCATATTTTCTCACCGTATAACAGAACAGCAAAAAAAGTATTAGCGAGTAATATCAAGGTCATTGGACACTCATACGGATGTTTACATACGAATAAAACCATTTGCAATTGTAATAGTATAGACGTAGTTGACGAATTTAAGTATCTAGGATTGTTAATCGATAAACACTTTAATTGGAAAAATCATATTGATCAAGTTTGCAATAGGCTTAGATGTATTTTAGGGCAGTTCTACCACTTGAATCGAGCAGTTAATAAACGCACACTGCGCATTGTTTACCATGCACTAGCTGACGCATTAATCAGCTATGGACTGCCTTGTTATGGACTCACCTTTAAAACCTACTTGGATCGAATAAAGCAACTCCAGTTAAGGTTAATTAAGAATTTGGTCACGTATAAAATTAGGAAAAGGCACAAACATAATTACAATACACTATTTTCAACTTGTAAGATTCTCCCCGTACATTCTAAAGTTGTATACTTAAATGTTTTACACACATATTACTCCGATTGTTATAAAAAACTAAGGTCAAGTAAACGTGTCACTAGGTCCACAAAATGTAAAAAACTGTTGCAACCGAAAGTTAAATACTATTATGGGCGAAGAACAAAAGAATATTGGATTCCCAAAATTTATAATGAATACCCTCTTTTGCTTGATACACCAAAGTTGAGTATAGGTAGTTTGAAATCGAAATTTAAAAAGATATTGCTAGAAAATAACGAAACTACCTAAACCTAATGTACAGTCAGCTGGGCGACTGTGAGCCCTGTCGCAACACGATAGGGCTCACAATCGGCCGGTTGAGCGTAATGTTGAGCGCATGGCTGTTTGGAGTTGGATGTGAGTAATCCTGATCGCCGGTATCCACCGCTATCATTTCTGTCTAATAAGCATGTTTACTTTGTTTACATTATAAGAATAGTGAGCGCATCGCCAACAAACTGTTTCGCAGTTTGGCGAAAATATTGTTTAAGATATCGTGTAAGTGTTCAATTGTTTTTCAATAAAAAAAAAAAAAAAAAAAAAAGATATGTAGTAATTTATTGATGTCGATGGGCACTGAACTCTGACGCCGTCAACGCGTCATATGTGTGAGCAAGTATTTTAGCGTCAAGTCTTAGGGCAGTGTTAAAGGGCTCTCTTTTTTTTATTAAGCCAAAAGATATTTAATTGGTATTGGCTTGTGTTTTTTTTTTGTTTTAATTAGTTCAGTCTTTGTGAACTTTAAACCAGAAGCTATAGGTTCCTAAAAAAAATCCGGATAATTTATCAATTTGGCCACTATTCCATGCCATTTATCAATTTGGTAACTATTCAAAGGCAAAGGGCACCTATTAGGTCTGATATTATAATCGCACATACGCATTGCGATTTCAGCGTTTTTTTTTATTACTAGCTACATGGGTCTAGTCAGAGATTAGATTCAGTTGGAAATAACCAAGAGATAAGTAACCAATCAAATTGATTTAATTTCTCCGATTGTACTTATTCACGTGTTTGGGTGTTTATCGATAAAGTTGCTGAACATTTTTTTTTCACGACGTTGACGATTTCTTTCTTATCTCGTTAAGTTTTTGTCAATTGACCAACTATCAAACAAATTATTGTTTATTTAACAATAATTACGCATCAATGTCTCAGAAAAAGTTATAGGTACCGGAAATTGGGACACAAATTCCTACTTATGTTCTCATTATGATGTGACGCATCGCGATCGGTAAAATCCAATGATAAATCATGTACTGTATTGTACGTGCAGATTGTTAATAACGGGATTATTAAGATACTTCTCAAAAGTGCTTGTTCAAAAAATGACTCACCATTATTGCAATTCATAAGACTGCTTAGTCACAATTATATTCTACACCAGGCTCAAAGAGCCATGCAAAGCAGTTAAAATTATCACTTGTTTGCTGGTATTTGCGGTAGGTATTGTTGCCCGTAGCTGAAGTTCCATCTTCCTTTCGTTTCTTGTACCGCATAGGACAGAAAGTAGCGTCGTGGTTTATGTAGTTGCACACGTAGCAGGGAACAGTAGATTTAGGTTGGTTTGTTTTTGTTCAAACGGCCGTCATAATCTTCACCACGGTGACCAATTTCTTCGCATAACTTGCAATTTTCTCGAAACTACTGTATCGATGTACGTAGTTTTATTGATGAAACTCCTGGGATCACTCTCTTTATAGGTGGCTTCTACATTCCTTAGTTTAGGTGTGAAACCGCGGAGAAAATTCTCTCGATCGATTCTGGTATGTTCGGATCCGATGGAATCATTTTTGACAGAGAATGGGCGAAAATACTACTCGTAGCTACGGCTTTCTACTGCGTCCAATCCAACCGAATAGGCCAACATTTAAGCGAATGTAGACTTGATTTGATGGCGAATTTGGGTTCGGCACTTCTGATATTGGCGTCTCCTGTGTTATTATAATAAGAGTAGGGTTTCGGGTGCAATGAATGAGACAATTACCAACTTCGTATTTGAGCACTGGTTTATTCTTCACCAATTCGCAATATTAAAAACATCAATCTTAAAATAACACAGCGTATAAGACTACGTCTGCAACTGACCATTTCGATGACAAGAATGCCCCCACCGACCATCAGTCAGGTTACTTATGGGACTTAGAGGGTCCGGGCGGGTGCAGGTGGCGTGACGTCATAGTGGCGTGATTGCCTGATCGGTCAGGTCAGGTGCAGCTGTTGTTTTTGTACATTGATTACTATTGGATATTTTTCACATTTTAGATTCTACATGATGACGCCGCCGTCATATTTATTATCTTCGTAACATATTTACTTGAGGATTCTTTCGTCGGTTACTGCAAGGGTTACACATGAAATAAAACTATGGAAACGAATAAAGTAGCGTATATTCATTGAATTTATTTCCTAAATCCCCTCCAATTTTAATTTGTTTTCTTAATTTTCTCAATTGTAGGTACCTTATAAAGTGTTCGAAACGTCAGGATGAAGTTAAATTCAATTAATATACCAACGCGAGTTTATCCGTTTTCTATAGTTCTATTTCAGGATTCTTTCGATACATTATTTTTGCACATGACTGGAACTTCATACAGAATGTTTAAGTACTTATTCAGATATTTCGAAATAGTTTATACTTGCAATGAGTGATGGTTTTTTAAATTAAGTTTACACTAAAATCCGAAGACGTTAAAATTAAAATTGGCGCAAAGAGCCCTTCGAGACGACCTTTCGATATATCGGAGACTGGTCTACAATCTACAAATATCGCGTATAAATAATCCCGACCCAGTTAGAGAAGGCCTTGATCCGAGTATTGTAATAGTAGTGGGGGTACAGGGGTGTGAATTTATACCCGGTACAATCGGGAGACTCCCACTGCTGGAGAGTTATGTTCCTCGAGTGACTTTTGGGTATCTTTTGGGTGCTACGAAGGCTTTTTGGAACATGACTTTGGTTTCTTGGAGCATGGGATGGATGTTGGTATGTTTGCTATCTGCGTTGACACCCTGGCTTCGGCTTCAATGAAAAAAAAATGAAAATGAACACAATGCACGTTTAGTTTTAATGCGACCGGATATTGACAAATTAAGCGCCTCGGCAAGGGGTACAATTTCTTACCTCTTAACGTAGAAACTTGAGGATCAGGAGAAAATTCAGGTTGACGTAACTCGAGACTTCCTCAAACGAAGATACTGCGAGGAACCACTAGCATTCACAGTACAATATCATAAAGGCCTGATTCAGATTTAAATTAGTTTAGTTCCACTGTACATATTTACCAATATAAGGCTCCGCTCCGTAGCCTAGTTGGTAATGACCCTGCCTACGAAGCTGGAGGTTTCGGGTTCGAATCCCGGCGAGGCCATCATTTGTGTATTTATTTATCACAAATAGTTGTTCATTGGTCGTGGCTGTTATGTATTTAAGTATCTATATGAATCTATCTATTATATATTTATATCGTCACCTGTTACGAGTAGTTACATCACAAACCTTAATTGAGCTTACCGTGAGACTAGGTCGATTTGTATAAGATGTCGCAAGATATTTATTTATTTATATTTAGTAGGTATTATATTGTACATGTATGTATTATGTTTGTACCTAAAAACAGTATAAAAATAAGATTATTTGTACGATTTCATAAACATAGCAAGTTCATGTTTAGCTTTTCGTAATTGTAGTAAACATTACACTCCCCCATTATGTTTATTAGTGCTATTGCCTATTCCCTTCCCTCTACAGAGTTCTTACCACGAGCTCTCGACATGAGTTCCTTATTACCTATATCCATCCTGCTCGTACCAATACGTAAAGGTGCGCTTAAACCAAAAGAGCATTCGCTGTTCTAGCGCCCGTTCTACGAAATCAACCAATCACGTTTTGTGTACCGATCGAATTTCGTAGAGTGGGAGGTTAGAACAGCGAATGCTCTTTTAGTTTGAACGCACCTTTAAGGTGCATTCAGACCAAACGAGCATTCGCTATTCTATCCGCCACTCTACGAAATCAACGAATCAAGTTTTGTGTAACGATCGAATTTCGTAGAGTAGGGGGTTAGAATAGCGAATGCTCATTTGGTCTGAATCTGAATGCACCTTGAGTGAGTACGAGCAGACAGAACAATACATTTTGTATTCAGGGAGGTATAATAAACGAGACCCTGTTTGAAGCCCGACGCCGAAGGCTGAGGACTTTTAATGACTCGAGTTTTGTAATCCGCTTACCGATCGTGAAGCATACAATGTTTTTCATAACATTTGAAATAAGTTTTAAGACAGAATAATATTAAATAACGTTCTAGCATTTCTATGACTTTCTAGAGAATTTCACTTTTCTATAACTCCGTCACTATACCGGTCATTGTGGCCATCTTTGGAGGAGGCCTATGTTCAGCTGTGAACGTCTTTCGGCTGATGATGATAACTTCGTCGAGGCATGTAAGCAACAGCGCACTTAGAAAGCAAGCCTATTTGAACAAAGAATCGTTTGACAAGTGTGATGAATAGTAAGTTCTGGTATCGAGTGCGTGAGGCTCACGCCGTCAGTTCATGGTAAGTACGTCAGGCCGGCGTTACCCCGCACTCGCGTGACGCGTGCACGGTACATGCCTCGCTTCCGCGGGAAATTACCCGCATTTACGTGTTACGTGCGCGTACACGCACCGTGTACGCAGCGAGCAAACACGAGCTTTCGAGTGATGATGTTGCAAACCCTAAGGCCCCACCGCGAACACTTTGGTCTGGATTTTCTTCTTGCGGTCTGGCAGCAGAAACACTTTGATATAGGGGTCACTACTGCCAGTCACGTCCTTGATGGGCAGATCACGTGCTTCGAATACTTAAAAATCCGCGAATTTCGAGGATTTGTCTCTGTTGTTCCAATGATGTCTTCGTTGGATTGACAGAGAAAAATCGTCGAAATTTACCAATTTCGGAGTTCGCGGTAGTATGTTTGGTCACGGCAATAATTGGTATCCACGGAGGGTGTCTTTAAAACGTATACATTATCAGCCTATCTCATTCACTGCTGGACGTAGGCCTCTCCTATTGACGATCGCAGTTGCGTCCACCGTGATGACAGCTGCTGCCCGTCTTAGATAACGATATCTATAAACGAATGCTCTGTGATGCTTCAATCTCTTAGTCGACTCTCACGACACCTATGGGGAGAGTTGGGGTTGCAAAATTTATTCTTACTGCTGTCTCCACGTGGCCTAAGATGACTTGTGGAAAAAAAATGTTAATCGTGAATAGTGTGGAACGTGAACCATTTATATAAAATTAAGGGGGCAGCACTTACAGTCAAGTGCAAAAACGATGTTCTTATTACACAGAATTAGAGTGCACTGGGACATATTTTTGAACATCCTTGTGTGCACCTTATTTTGTCTTTGACTGTACGAGATGAAAATTAAAAAATTCGCACTTTTTTGTTAAACATGTTTTTGAACTCTTTTGTTCGGCTGTTTACCGAAATTACATAAGTAAATGAATGCAGGGACAGAACTTGGCAGGGATCGGAACCAGTTTTTTAGAAAAACCTCGAAATAGCTCAATTGCTTAAAATGTTTCACACTTTTTATGTAGTACTCAACATTTAAAAAAAATATAAACAAGATACTTTTGAATTACTCCATTAATAAAATAAATATACACCGAAGAACGAAAAAGAACGGAATTCGAACCGTTCTTTTGTATGGATAAAAAACCAGTATCCGATCCCTGGAACTTGGCAAAAATTCAGCCCAACGAGACATGAAGAAGACACTTGCAAAACAAGTAAACCGACACATACTTAACCAAATTTAACTTTTTTTTTTTATTATTCATACTGTTGTTATAAAATCCTAAGCCGTCAAACCTTCAAAGTGACAGACAGGGGTAACCAACCAAATTATACATTCTGAACTCACAATCACCAGCGCACGCTACCGTACCAGAACCCCACAAAAGGTCGTAAGTGCCTTATGGTTCCTATGCTGATACGTCATTGTGTGAGAGGAAGCGTGCCGTGATTGTGCCTGGTAATTGCCGGCCTATTGCAATTATTATTCGTAATCGAGAAACGAAATTAATTTCATGTTTGGGGCTACATGTTACAAATTGGCACTAAAATATTTTTCATCACACTTGCTGTCTAAGCGCGCCATTGCTTGCGCGCGTAGCGGGAGTAATAGAAAAATGAAATTCCCTAGGGAGTAATAGAAATTTCTGTACGTCATTTAATAATATTATGTCTTAAAACTTATTTTTTGTCGGCAAGTGTGATGAAAAACATTGTATGCATCACGGTCGGTAAGCGGAATACTAACTCGAGTCATAAAAGCCCTCCGCCTGACGGCGTCGGGCTTCTAACACTCTCGTTAGTGATTCCGTACTTACCTCCCTTGATGCACAATGTACTATTACTTCTTGGGAATTTTGTGGATAGCTGGATATGACAAACACTATTACAGTCTAGGGCATAATTATGTATACACTTTTTTTATTACACCTGCAGCATAGGGTCTGAAATTGTATACAGGGCGTTTCAGCAAAATCTACGATATTTAAGGTATTTCCCTTTCATGTCCCATAACTTTGGGACGCCCTGTATACAGGGTGATTTTTTATTTACCAACCAAATTTTAGTGGACTAATTCTTTCGCGAATCAGATGTCGACGTCGGTCCCATAGTTCATCAATATGACTTCAGAGACCCCCTTAAGTTTGATTTGATTAAAAAATCATTCTGTATATTTATACCCTTGGCAGTATATGTATAATATATAACTATAATTTAGGAACAAGTATTAACAATAAACATAAAAATAAATGTCCCTACCGGTATTGAAACCCAGGACTACATACGGGTTAAGACCACTAGGGTCTACGGTATAGAGCTTGTCTACGAACTCGACTCCGCTACGAAGTACTTACATATTTCTGACAGTACCTACTCGACCGGATATTTCGATAGACAATAGGTACCGTTAAAAAGTGATTTTGGTTTACGGGCGGTTTTCACAAACCTTACACGATACTAAAGGTGCATTTAGACCAAACGAGCATTCGCTCATTCTATCCCCCACTCTACGAAATTCATTCGTCACACAAAACGCAATTCGTCTAAATTCGTTGATTTCATAGAGAGGGGGATAGAATGAGCATAAGCTCGTTTGTTGTAAACGCACCTACACTGAAAAAAATATTTACCAAAGTGACTTAGGTTGGCTATATTACGAGGAAACTTTGATATACAGGGTGGAAAGGGACGACGTTTCTTCCCGATACCGACCGACCGAGTCTACCAACCATTACGACGAACTTTCAGTATGGGACCAACATCGAAATATTAAAAAAAAAATTAAGCCCTCATACAAAGTGAGTGATTAGTTGGAGTTCAATAGTATGGAAAAGTCAATTTTCCACATGCGCTTTCGATATTGGTCCCATACTGAAAGTTCATCGTATCGTAATGGTAGGTAGACCCAACTAGCAAAATATAGTCATATAGAAGTTGAGACAACGTTTTGCATATAACTTGTAGTCCTATTTGGTTGGTCATATAAACGTAAGGTAAACGGTTATAAAAGGCGAAAGTGGCGCAAATTATAAGACTTATTGGTGAGATAAAAGTTAAATAAAGGTTTGCATGGCGACTTAAATCGTTTATTAAAGGTATTGTAACGATTAAGGAATGACCAAAACGTTGTATAAAGAGTACAACAAAAACCTTTACGCGACCTAAATATCAAATAAATGTTTTATAACTGACCATTTTGTTTTATAGAAGGTTTAGTGTAATCCTTTCTCAATGCTTATTGGACTTTTAAGTCATCTAAACATTTTTAAGTTTTATTTATAAAACTGCTCCTGACATTTATTTTAGATACGCGCAAAACTTAGTGTGTGTGACAAAAAGTGTACGGAAAAATAATACAAGGTAATTTTATAAGTTTTGTAATGGAAATTATTGTTCTATACATTGAGCGTTTGCACATTTGGCGTGAGCTGAATTCGTATGGGAAGGTCACTTTACTGTTAAAGTTTATGATGATATACAGTTTTTTGCTGTCGCGCTCTTAATATATTCGAAATAATTATAATTTATAACAATATTTCTTCATATTTTATTATAGTTAAGGTTAGCCATTTTGGAACAAGTCATGGATTTATACTTATACGACTACAATATAACTTTATCTTAAGTAAAGGTTTTTATAACGACTACAAATTGTCCGCCATTACTAAGCCGTCATTACTAGTCCGCCACTTCGTTTGTGCCGTTTCCACGATGTAACGTCCATGGTTTTTTTCTTTGAAATAGTACTGTGATGCTCACGAAATGGCGACTGATGTTTTATAATATTAATTTCAAATCGACTTTAAATTGCATGATGTTTTATAACCGTAACTTAAAATCAATTTAAAAACATATAGTTCAATAAAAGGAATATAACGGGTTCGGCAACAACTAAAGGTTTTTCAAAGTTTTTGTTTGACGTTAATATAACCAACTGTCGAATAAAAGGTAGATAACAGTCCCGCTGATATCTTTTTGTCATATTGAAGTTACCCTCAATACCACTATATAACTGTCGAGATAAGGTTTTAAGATATCACTTATACAACAATAAAATTATGTAGACGTTGTAAAAATGACCTTATTACGACGGTTCTGTTTTTTCAAAACCCTTTATAAGACGAAAACGTTTATACGACTTTGAACATCATTAAGTAAACGTTTTCTTTAAAACCTCTACATGATTGTTGTATAATTAAGTCGCAAAAACGTTTATTTACCATAGTAATTAGACTATTTGGTAGGACGACTAAACTATCAGATTTATAACGTTTATTTGACTAACAGGTTAACTAAAAACGACTATAAAACTCTTATATGGCTAAAGGTCGTATAACTCTTGATTTATATGACTTCTTTGCTAGTTGGGGACTCGGTCGGTAGCGGGAAGGAACGTCGTCCCTTTCCACCCTGTATGTATGTAACAAATCCCTGCTATAAAATTTACAAAACTAAAAAGGTTGAAGTCGATACCAGAGTTCTGGTTAAATCAAACGACACATACATTATACCAAACAACTGGTGTAATCAAACAAATTAATTTTGTAGAATAGCAACATTAAAAAGTTTGGTCAAATAAAAAAAAATGTGTTAGGACCGAATTCAACCTTAATTTCCGGTTAGAATTACGAAAAATCTGATAAATCCAACTTAGCATTTTTTACAGTAAGCCGAACCTAAACTGCAATTTAAGAGACCACGGTAGCACCCCTGGACTTCGGCTGTCTTAGCTCTGAGGAAAAATAACATACGGGGATTGTAAAAACTAAGTTGAAGTTCTGGCTCTATCAGATGTTAAATAAATCAGGCAAGGTGCCGGTCCCGTGGTACTGATTAGCCAAAATAGCCGGCAATAACGATAAATGGCCGCGGTGTTACCACACTGACGTGTACGATTAATAAATGTTACTACACTAAGTAGTTCCCTAGAACTTGCCCTCAATTCTGAAACCAGAGAGTAGTAGTAGTAGTAGAATTCTGAGACCTGGGGTATGAGACTTGACATCGATAGTATGACTTTTCGGCACGTAGATTACATATAACAAACAAACCTATCACAACCATTACAATACAGGATGAGTTTTTATTCACCGACCAAATTTTAGAGGGTTGATTCTGAGGTCATAATGATGAACTTTAACTAAGAATAAGAATAAAGAATATTTATTTCCAAAAACACAGCATACAGATATTCTAGGGGTCTCCGCACTAGGCTACGCCTGTATCGCGGGGAACCAAATACTTGAAATACTTTAAATAACAGAATTCGTTTATGAATTGAAATCTTGACATTAGGTAGCAAGTTACTTAAACTAAGCTAGTACTATTACTATGCTCAATAAATACTAATGCTTTGTCTAAAGTATCTTATCTAATATTGATTCTGTCTCAATGTAATTTTAAGAGTGTAAAAAATGTAAGAGTAGCTTTTTTGTTTCTGCTCGAGTACAAGATTACAAAGTTTATGTAGATATCCTGATGCGCTCTCCAAAACGTTTACCGAAAGCAGAATTCACTCTTGGAATAGGTAAATTGAAAACGCGTTTTTGTGATAATATGTTGTAGTCCCTAGACGTTTTGGCGGACTTGTGTGTTTTGCAAACAAATATTTTGTATAAAAAGTTGACGAACTATTCGAGAAAATTAAATCTGATGTTCCGTACGTTTACGCCTACTAAAATAACGTACGATTTTTTTTATCGAATCGGATGTCGGTCTCACAGTAAAAGTTAATCAATGACCTCAGAATTAACCCCTAAAGTTTAGAAGGCGCGTAAAAGATCACCCCGTATAAAATAAAAATATTTACACAACTATATTAAGCTTTCTTTAAAGTCTTATTAAGATTAACCCGTTAATTATGTATGTAGGTGCATTTTTTTGAAAACAATCCAGCTCTTCTACGTTTGACCAAATACTGTGTGCTTAAAACATTGCCCGTCTCTATTACAATAGACCCAAATAAATCCTACCTCGACTCTATCCTGTCTTTTTTCTCTTGGCTGGCTATTTTGTCAACCTACAAATTTATAGCATTTATAAGTAACTACCCAACTCCAAGGCAACGTTATCCGCCCAGCCTTCTATCGCAATCGCCAAAGCCGATAGCGTATCGGCTGCACGTGGGTGTGGAACCCTCTATAGTAGTATAGAAGCCTTGACTATAGTACGCACATCGCAGCGTCACGTTGGGATCCATTTCTTGAGAGCGTGATGCTGCGTTATGCGTAGTTGCATACGAAAATAAACTCGCCGAATAATCCAGTTTTCTGATCAATTTAGTGCTGTTCTATGAAGAGCACCAAAAATGCAGATGCATTATTTTTAATTACCCAGGTACTATAACGTTGTCGAAGCAAGTTAAACCAGTATGCTTAGCAGATGATTGGCGCGACAGTATCTCGCCGCGAGATAGTCTATCCGTCCCTCTTTTGTTAATATAGCTAGTGAAGGACGGGAGATCTATTTCGCGGCGACATACTATCGCACCAATCATGTGCTATATGCCTGCAGGATGCTTTATAAGTTTTGGTGAAATTATTACATTTTTCCTTTCAAATGGTCGTATGAAAAAAATTTACATAATTAGAAGTCATTAATGAAAACAAAACTTAACGACATATTTTTTGTGTTACGAAGTTAATATTTTCTTCGGTTACCGCGAGGATTACTCATGAAATAAAACTATGAAAACCGCATGTCATTCGCAGACCACGAACCCTGTAAAGTGTTCGAAACGTCGGAATGAAGTTAAAATTAGTTAATATACGCGAGTTTATCCGTTTTCATAGTTTTATTTCATTACGAAGTTAAATTTTGTGTAACAACTTTTAGCACTTAAAAAGGAGGACATAGGTATTATTGTATTTTTTATGAGCGATCAACAATACGATTCTTTTAAACTTACCCCCTTTTACTACTGCCAAAGGTTGCCGGATAGAGTATACTACATACTCTAGATAATTTGTGTGACTAACTTTCGTAACACAATTGACGCGACCGTGATTTTTATTTTGATTAAGGCCTTTATGTACATTTTTTTTGCAAATGACTCCAAAATAATTTCAAAATATTCCCTTAAACGTATAGCGTTTTTAAATTTTGTGTAAAATAATGATATAGTTCCGTTCCGACATAAAATACAGCTAAAATAAAAAAAGGAAACTACGCTAAAACGCAACTGTTTCACGACTACCTTCAAATGTCTTTGTCCGCCATTTTTCTTACCGCATCTTTCTAACAAAGAAGATTTTAACTCTCATCGCCTGTCCAAGGCACGTACGTCCTTTTCGCGACCCTCGAGGGGCAAAAGATATAATTTTGAAGGTTTATTTACGACTATTGATACAAATAGTCGTGTTTACGCCGACAATCGACAAACAAGCGGGAGTAATAGCTTTATTAACGCTATCACAGATCACCGGGTGAGAGTACATTTCTACAGACAAATTGATATAAGTATAGGTACACGTACCTACAGTATGTATTTTTGTTTTTTTTTTATGTTATCGTCCGTACACCTTACAAATATCAGTATGCTGAGACAAGTTGCCAATCGCTAATGCTTAATCGTCAATCATAAACGAAATGCAGCTAATTGTCTTTATCACACTAATATGAAAGAGTGACAGAGACGAAAAACGATGATACGCTACTAAGCGTTAGCGATTGGCAAGTTGGCTAAGCAAAACGAGCTTTTTTTTTCAGATATTTTTAAGCACGGCCGCTTTTTTTGGCCGCGCTCAAATATATCCAATGGTGACTGTACAATCTGTACATAAGTCTAAAATAAAAGATGCTTACGGGGTCGTGATCTCAGCAGTGAAAAACGTGTTTAACTAGATGGTTCGATTCATGTACTCGATTAATAAACTCGAATTTTACTAGTCGTAGCGCGTAGTTTGTTCATATCTTAGGTTCCATGGGAAACCTTCGGCTCTACCGCAAACACCGAAGAACGTAAATTTCGGGGATTTTTCTCTGTCCCTCTAATGACGTCTTCGTGGGAGTGACAGAGACAAATCCCCGAAATTTACGAACTTCGGTGTTCGCGGTAGTAGGCCTTGTTCAGAAATACCATATTTTCATCACCAGACGCTTTTCACAGTTGGAATCACGACGCCGTAATCATCCTGTATCAAATGTAGTTGTACATAACATACATACATAATCAGCCTATGATAGTCCACTGCTGGATGTAAGCCTCTCATATTATCATCATCAGCATATGATAGTCCACTGCTGGACGTAGACCTCTCCTATTAACTATGCGTATAGACGCATTAGGAGGTAAATGCCCATAATCGCCACGCTGAGCAAGCGGATTGGCGATCGCAGTAATGTGTCCACTATGATGACGCTGCTACCCACCATCAATTCTTTTATCAAATAATGGTCAGTGCCACTTCAATCCCTTAGTCGACTCTTACGACACCCGCGGCGGGAGGAGTTGGGGTGGTGATAAATGTATTCTTACTGCCGTCACCACACGGCCAAATGTAGTTGTAAAATACCCAAACCCTTTAAAAGTTGGAATTAGTCAAACGAAACAAGTAACACAGTTGCACTGCGAAAGAGCACCCTTCCCAACACTTGGGGGAATGGTGGCGAATGGTACCACCGCCGGCGCAGCTGGCTGGTCGAACTTGATCCTTATGCTCTTTGTAATAAGGGTCATGATGGGTCAGTGAATTGTGTTGAGGTTTGAACGCGGTGACTCATAATAGTCATAATGTAACGCTAGGCGCTGATTCACACGCACTGAAGTTGAGTACAGTCCGCTGAAGAAACACTCAAAATTATCAAACCACTTTTTGCGATTTTCACTTGCAAAAGTGAAGCGATGCGATTTCCATTTTTGGTACGGCGGGATTTAGGTGGCGAATGGTTCGCCAACAAACTGTCTCACAGTTTGGCGAAAATTAAGTTTTATTTCTTATTTAAATAAATAAAAGTTAATCCTTTACACCCGTCGTCGCAGAAAAATAGCCACGGTTGTAACGTCATGTCTGAAACGTCTGGACAAAATTTTATATATGTTTACACGATTATAAGTCCCATTTTTTGGGGTACAAAAAACTTAAGTTTGTAAATACAAAATGTTAGTAAAATTAAATCTTAGCACATAATCTATAAATTTGTAGATTAGACTAAGTGTATGTATACAACATATAGCTCTATTTTTTTAATGAAATAAACAGTTTAAATTGATTTTTTTTTTTAAATAACTTTATAAGAAAAATTTATTTGTGCTTTTAAGTAGTCACACTGCTATACATATGCTATAAATTATTAATATTGAATGTCATATACCAAAGCAAAAATACCAATTATTTTGAACTGACAGGTGTCAAAATTAAAGGCTGAGCCCCATTGGTCGCGTGTGCGTGGCGTGCGCGTTGTAACGTCAGAAATATCATAGTAGATGCCACACCGCTTGTACGTGCACGCCACGCTACCGGTGTGTCATCAAATATGACGTTTACATACGCTACAACGCACACGAGCACGCGGACGTGCTGTACAAGCATCTATGGCTTCTTACAGCTTCCGGAATTGGCTATGTAAAGTTTTCTAAAGGTATGAATATTATATTATTCCATGATAGCCGTTCTCTTAAGGTTCAAGAAAATGCGGCTCTTTTATTTTTATTTCCTATAAATTATTAATAATCTTTTTTTACGTGATTGAGGTGACGTTTGTGCAGTTTTATGGATGAATAGAGTCTGCAATCAGTACAATGAAATAGAAAATCAAATCTGTCAACGTCAATATGTCTCTCGTGTCATTCTATCATTTTTTTTCCATTTCGTTGTACTTGTTGCAGACGAAAGCATTAAGCTCTGTTCAGCCCTATAACTGAACAAATGTCATCTCTCACTTAAAATAAATATTGTTAATCAATTATAGGACATAAAAGTAAAAAGAGCCGCATTTTCTTGAACCTTAAGACGACGGCTATCAGGGAAAAATATAATATTCATACCTTCAGAAAACTTTACATAGCCAATCACTAGTCTAAAAAAAAACACGGAGCCCTAAGTATTTACAACTACACAGTCGTATTCAAAGTCATGCGCAGCACATTCAAAAACAAACCCCGTAGGTACGTAGTTAGATACTCTCCAAGCCTCCACTTTACAGGATGAAATGAAACCCCGAGCATCCCCGATCGCCCCCGATCTCGATGTAACTACAAGAACACTATCGTATTTTTCCAACACACCTCCTAAGTTAGGGAGAACAAACCAGCTTCATTACTCCCCCCCTCCCCCCTCACGTACGAGGGGGGTGAACTAAGTGAACTTCTATTTCCTACAAAACTATTTATACCGCATCCGGAAATAGAGGGATGTATCTTCGAGTCGTCGTTGATTTTATTGGACGTCAATAATATCTGGACGAGCGAAGGCTTCGATAATGGCGAGATATTAGTGAGCTTCAGTGATATCTGCATTCACTGTACATGGTTATAAGATTATGATACGTATTGAGAGTATTATTGAGACGTGCTGCGAATGCGCTTGATTACAAAGCTGCAATTTTTTGCAGACTATAAAAAAAATCTATGAAAATTAGAATGTTGCGCAAATTGGTTTGTATTTATCCTATTATTATGTTAATTGCTTTTGTTAAAATAAATATAATATACAATTATACAATAAAGCATTTGAAGGGTCCACGGAAAGAACATGTCTAGTCATTTCAAATTACAGAAGTAAAAACCACCTTACTTTTAACAGAATAAGGTGTGAATTTGCCCTGATTTTTTAAAGTACTAGACATGTTTTTTCCGTGGACCCTTCATTTTATCGTGGAAAATTATATTTAAGCATTCTAGTCTGAAAGGGGTTATATTTCTTCAACAATTTCAGCAACAATTCATTAACAATAGTACATGGTTATACAGAAAATTTGTAAAATTGTGTAGAAAATAGCGTAAACCATTCTTAGCTCCTAGTTACTCTGCTATCCTAGTGTGGAATGCAGTATTTGGTATGAAACTCTATAGCAAAAAAGCTGAAATTCTAGGCAAAGGGCGGTTTTTTGCTATGGAGTTTCATAGCTTTCTACACTAGGACGATAGTACATAATTAATATAATTATTAGGTTTATATTCATCATCTGCAACAAGAAATCATGGATAATTCAATCACAATTTTTTTGTCACCACGAAAACCACCGATATCCTAGTCTCTCATTTCGTCAATTTTAATATCCCTAATAAACCAGCACAGACATTTGTCACCCACGACAGACTGACAGCCGGGGGGAGGGGAGGAGGGGGGTGGAGGGTAGCCCCAGATTACCGCGCCGTATCGCGGGTCACTACTGTCGGGGGGGTAATACGCGGATTTAGGATGCCTAAAGTGCCTTTAAGTAGTTTTATGGGTATGATGGTTAATTGACGGGAATGAGACACTGTTCCGTATAGCGGTGAGACACATACAAAAAGTACATGGTTCACCACTTTTCAGCTTTATTTTTTTTGTAAAGTTGAAGAGTGTAGGACACTTTTTTGTGACTTAATACATTTATGTTTATAAATAAATATAATTTATTTATTTAACCTTTATTGCACAAGAAAAACAAGATTATTGTACAAAAGGAATTTAATGCTAAAAAGCATTATCTATCAGTCAGCCTTCAGGCAAAGCAGATAAGCTGTGGACGATGCAACAAAAGCTCATATTACTTATGTGTGAGTAATACATCAAACATTTTAAATTACAGTATACTTAATACGTAAATAATAATAAACATACATATACACTTCGTAATAATATACATGTACCTACTTATAATACATAGAGATGGAACATATAAAAATGAAATACCAGGAATCTTAAGTTCTGTATACCATGGGGCAATCTTACATATACCGACATAGTCCCACGGTAAGCTCGACTAAGGCTTTCATTTTGGAAACTAACAACAATATAGATAAATATTTACTTAAATACATAAAATTCAACCATATAACCAAGGAACTACTAGGTACTTGTGGTGAACACACAAAATACTCTAGCCGGTATTTGAACCCAGAACTTTCCATGGTCACTACCAATTAGGCTACGAAGGAAAATACACTCTCTTGGTTCTTTAAAAATCGTGTTGTTTTTTCTTTACTTGATAGGCTGATGATAAATTGTTTTTTGTTCAGTCCCATTTTTAACCGACTTCAAAAAGGAGGAGGTTTACAATTCGACGAAATCTTTTTTTTTATACGACAATCAGAAGCGTAATAAAAACTAGCTATTGCATATGTCATATTATTGTCGGAGGTCTACCTAAGAAGCCAAAAAATCCTATTCTAATATCCACAATCAGATACGTTTGTAATTTTTATCTACCGATTACAAGACCAAAACCAAGCAACTTGCACCAACTACAAAGTTTCGTGTCTGAAACGTTCATTACATTACAACCAATCGCAGCGTCTACCAACTGCCCGATCAGAAATGCATTAAACCCCGGCCTGTAACGTGGACATACGACTTTCTGGCCTAGGGCGGGAAGTAACGATTGCAGGGGAGTAATGCGCGCCGCGCACAGCGCACGATTACTGTACAACTATCATTACGGCACTATTGATTCCTAATCCGCACTTCCGCTGACGGATTGCTTTTGTTTCGCGATGCTTTTCCTGTCCGTTGTTTGGGGAAAATGGCCGTTCATGGAGCCTTTTCGTATACTTAAAAGAGATATGATAATGAAGCTTTAACTTTAGGTGTTATGTTTATTCGTGGAATATGAAAGATTAAGAGGAAATGAGAGTTGTAAGCTTTTAGAAAACTATATTTGAATAAACTACAATACAATACACTTAACACAAGTTTCTGTTTGACCCAATGGTTGACTGGTAGAGAATGTCATAAGGCATTAAGTTCGCCATTTGTACTTTTTTCATTAATTGTGCAATAAAGCTTAAATAAATAAATAAACTATTGATCTCGCTTTGCAAGCCCTAGAGCTCCGATACAGCAAGAAAAGGCAAGCAACTGCAGCTTCGGCTGATAATCATCATCATGAACTTATTTAAGTCCACTGCTGGATGTAAGCCTCTCATATTATCATTAGGAGGTAAATGCCCATAATCGCCACCCTGGGCAAGCGGATTGGCGATCGCAGTAATGTGTCTATGATTAAAACTATGATGACGCTGCTGCTGACCATCAATCTTTTATCAACGAATGGTCAGTGACACTTCAATCCCTTTGTCGCCTCTTACAACACCCATGGGAGGAGTTCAGGTGGCAACAAAAATGTATTCTTATTGCTGTCACCACGCGACAGCGCCTGATAATACCTACGTGATATGATATGCGCGAAAACAGGATTTGTTTCCTCTTCACGAAATAGACCATAAATAAAAAATATTCATAAAATATTTATTGGAGAGATAAGGCTATGTCACTATTATTTCCTTTTTTGATAAATACGAGATGTTTTTTATGAGTGTCACCACGTGAACAAGCGAAAAGGCAGATTTTTTGAAGCTTTTTTGTTTTGGTAATAATTATGAGTATAATATAAAAAAATAAAACATACCATTATAGACCCAGCAAAAGTAGTTTTTTGTATAAAAAAATTGCTGTAATATCAATATCCAGGGAGGAAACAGAGAAATACGTTTGTATGGTAAAAGTCAGCTCCCATTTCCTCTTAAACGTGATTAAATTTTTGAATGCTGTATTTTATTAATTTCAATAAGCGGTATCAAGAGTTAATTTAAGAAACTAGTGTATTTCTTTACTCTTGCTGTTATATATTAAGTTATGTAGTTATGCTTAGATTATCCCATACTAAAACCTGTTCAGTATGACTTATACATTATTATACGGTGTGTGTGAGTTTAAAAGTGACTCAAGAAACAGCGTGTAGGTATATGTCATGGCTATCGAAATTTATTTTTAATTATACACAACATCAAAAAATAAAAGCTAGTATATTTAGATACCGTAATCTCTTATCAGCCAATAAAAATGTAAATTTCAGAATAAATTAATCCGTACAAAGTGAAAAATCGAATAGTTAATGAAATCCCTAAGAAACAGGTCCGTCGGCGTAAAACGATTTAAGTGTGTATAGGATTCATACGCACTTAGGATGTTGTGGTTCTGGGGAGGCAAGGGGTGAGGTGGGCAGCTTGGAACGACACTTGGATGAAAAGATTTAATATCAAGAGTTGGACATCGACTGCCGATGTAGGTGCAGTACAGTCGCCTTCAGATACAGGGTGAGTTTTTATTCGCCGGCCAAACATTAGGGGGTTAATTCTGAGGTCATATATTTATCAGCCTCCGTAGCCTAGTTGGTAGTGACCCTGCCTACGAAGTCGGAGGTTCCGGGTTCGAATCCCGGCGAGGGCATTATTTGTGTATTTATTTATCACAAATATTGTTCCTTGGTCATGGCTGTCTATGTATTTAACTATCTAATATGTATCTATTTATTATATATATCGTCGCTTGGTACCTACATCACAAGCCTTAATTGAGCTTACCATGGGACTAGGTCGATTTGTGTAAAAATGTCCAAATATATTTATTTATTTATTTAATATATATTTATTTTGATGTACTTGTGTGAATTATTTTTTTTCAGTCTGTTATTGCCATGGTTACGATCGCCTGAGTCACGTTAGTTTTATGCATAACTATGCTAGTTAATTTATACAAATATGCATATAGTCCATGTTTGAAGATGGCCCATCAAGGAAAGGGTTTATAAACACCAGAAAAATGCATGTTTGCATAGTTTAAGTAGCATAATTACGCATAAAACCAGCGTGACTTAGGCAACCGTAACCATGGTAATAACAGGCAGAAAAAAGTTGATTCACCCACTTTTACTATAGGACCGACATCTGATTCGAGATAAAAAAAATCTGATGTTCCATACAAAAGTTCATGAATGTGACCTTAGAATTAACCCTATAAAAAATGGCCGGTGAATAAAAAATCACACTGTATATGGTCACAGCCACGGTGCTCAAAATATCTGGACATGCACCCTATGCCATGGCAATAGAGCCCAGGGTGCTTAGTTAGACAAGTTGCCAATCGCTAACGCTTAATCGTCAATCGTAAGCGAAAGGCAGCGAACTGTCTTCGTCGCACGAATATGAAAGAGTGACAGAGAGGGAAAACTACGATACGCTACTAAACGCTAGCGATTGGCAACTTGGCTAAGCATCCTGGTCAGGTATTTATTAGTACAGTCAAGGGAAAAATATGTGTACACTTTTGCACCTTATTTTTACGGCGTAACATAAAATAGTGTATACATATTTATGCCCTTGACTGTATGTACACTGGCCGCTATTATACCTCAGCCTTTCAAAGCGAAGGCTAATAGGGTGGCAGTGGGTACAATTTTTTCAGTACAGATGGTGCTTTTTTTACGCACTAGTGCTAGAAGTAGTACATTTTTTGTCAGATCGAAACTTTGGTGGGCCATCTATACAGTGCCATGTGCGAAGATGACATTCGTAATTCGTGTGGATTTGAAACACTCCCTTTGCTTCGGTAGAGTGTTTTAATTTATCGCCAATCATTTCGAATTTTATTTTCTTGTACTTGTATCGTAATATACTATATCAAACGTATTCCTTAGTTATCTCATTTTGTAAAGAACTTTGTAACCTCCAAATACACTATTAAGGTACTCTTAAAGCACCAGGTTTGTCGAACTTAACAAGTCTGAATCAATTGGTATACACTCTCGGTCTAAGAATACGACGGATCGGCTATATTTTTCATAGAAAATACTGTGGATGTGGACACTCTGATTACAAATAGATTTTGTTAAATGTTTACAGGATAAGTGGAATCCAATTTAATATCCAATTGTATTGGAAATTCCCTAACTTTTTTTTATAATTCTGTTCATCATCATCATCATCTCAGCCATAAGATGTTCACTGCTGAACATAGGCCTCCCCTCTGGACCTCCACGTGTACCGGTTAGATGCGACCTGCTTCTGTGATTAATTCAGGAAAATTACAATATAATCTGGATGCTTAGACAAGATGCCAATCTCTAACGCTTAATCGTCAATCGTAAACGAAACGAAAGGTAGCTAACTGTCTTTGTCGCACTAATATGAAAATTCTCTCTCGTTAATAATTCAAATAGAGAAAAGGCAATCGCGTACGTTTAAAAATAGGGTCGATACATAAACATACCCAATTTTAAAGTGTAATTTTCGCTCAAAACAGCATTTAAGTCTGGGCCATACCGGATGCGTCGTGAACGTCATAGTAGATGACATACCGGTTGCACGCTACGCGCACGAGCACGCCACGCAACCGGTGTGCCATATAATATGACGTTTACATACACTACAACGCGCACGCGCTGAATACGCATCCGGTGTGACTCAGCCTAGCGCTCTGCGTTGATCGCAGCATTCGCAGCGTTATGGTGCTCCCCACATTGGCATTACAAAATGTTATTATTGGTATAATGAGACCGATATTAACATTAAAACTTTTGTCGTATTTATTCTCCTACTCACTTAATAATTCATATTTTTCACTTAATAATTGATTCAAAAAGTTAATTAGGTACAAATAAAATAAACAGCGTGTTTTTCTTCATATGCTATAACTTTAAGGCAAGCTTATTTAGGTCAAATATAATTAATTTCTCTAAGAAACTAGTGTTTTAACTCTTACCGTTATTGAGTTATTAAAAAAATAAGTTTAATCACTGAACATGTGTATTACAACCTTTATTACATTCTAATGTTACTTATTTTGACATGTGCCGTCAGTCACTTGAGATTAACTTTTATTTTATTCATAAGGTTCTCTCACACTTACCATTTCATTTATTACGTATGAAAACAAAAAAAAAAAATTATCGAATTTTCCAAAACCCGATATACCAGACAACTTCTATTAACGGCCCAAGTAACCTGTCTAATTTATCGCAAATCGAAACGAACACCCTGAATATAACGAATTGAATTGACGAATAGTATTTTTAAAATAAAAAAATACGTCAACACTATCATACTCCCCAATAATCAAAATAATATTTAAAAATCTTCTTGACATTCTAGCAGAATAACAATGTCATGATGTTTTATGAGTTAACAGAAACAACACCCAATGTGCGACCACTATTAGACTATTCCAATGAATCGTCAATGCTAAAGGTGCAATCAGACCAAACGTGCATTCGCTATTCTATCCCCCACTCTACGAAATCAACGAATCACGTTTTGTGTAACGATCGAATTCCGTAGAGCAGGGGGTTAGAATAGCGAATGCTCGTTTGGTCTGAATGCACCTTAAACTTAAAGCAGACGTGGCAAACCCTTTGCGTGGATGATGTGTCTAAGTACACAAAACAAGCGTTTAAATCTTGAAGCTTTGGAAATAAACAGTAAGCTCCTAACTTACAAATCGCAAATTTGAGCATGTAGAGTCAGATGCTGGAAATTTTCGATTTTAGACGACAATTCCGGACTCTTATTATTAAAACAAATATTCAACTTTGAACCTACTCGTAGTCTAACAGCTACAGTGAAATCCCTAAAAAAAAATTTTTTTATTTTATTTTGTATCTACGTTGATCACTTTGACTTTGCTCATCAATGCTTTCCGATACGACAATGACGAAAGCCGCAAACCGACTTCCCGACCGTCCGGCACCGTCCGGCGCCATCCACCGGACGCCGGACGCCGGACGGCCGTGGGCGGGTGGTGGGCGGTGCACGCTGCACGCCCGCCCCGCGCCCCGCGCCCTGGGCCCCCGCTCGCGTCCCGTCAGTCGCCCGTCGCACGCCGACGCCGCCGCACGTCCGGCTATCCGACAGAGTGCATTCGAAACCGGACATTACAAAAAAAAACGTAACTGTGCTCATTTAAATTACATTTTGGTTAATTTTTTGGTTGTTGGTTGGATGTGATAGAGTGAATGGGTGCGGGGAAATGCATTTCCCGGGTGCAAGGCGCAGGCGGCGGGGCGGGGGGGTGCATGCGATGATGGACATCGTATTGATTTCTATCTGCCCGCGCCTCCCCTATTGTACTGCACGTATCGATCGCTGCACCGGATTCACGGACCCCGCTGTCCCCTATTACGTCATAGTTGCAGTGAGCGTGATTACTTATTAATTGTTTCTCGTTCGTATTAATTGTTATAGATTTGATCATTAAAAATGATTTAACTTGATGTCGGACAATGTTGCATGTTTGTTTTGTTTCAATTAAGGAAGTTAAAACATGTTAATACGCATTTTACGGTTTGAGTTTTAAACGAGATTTTCCACTCGTTCGTAGTTTTTTCTTTAGTTTTAATTAAATATACAAAGTAAATATCTAAAATCATCATGAAAAATTGAAATAATACAGCAGATATTTTCACATTAGATATACATAAATGCAAAATATTAAAATATATATAAAAAATGCAAAAAATAAAATTTCGCTCGAGAATGAAATATTAAGTCCGCGCCGCTTTCAGCCAGACATGCGAGCAGACATACTAATCCACGCCCGGGAAACGCAGGAAAACCGCCCCTACGCCCAAACACCTAGTTTTCTTTTTCGATGCAAAAATACTACGAAAACACTAATTAATCACTTTTTGGCATCAAACCAAAACATTACGTATTTCTCAAGTACTTTACTCATCGAAAACGAAAACTATCCAGCCAGTGCTAAACGTCAAACCTTTTTCAGCGTCAAACAAAACAAAACAGGATCACTAGAAAACTCAAGCTTTAAAAAAGTTTTTACGCAATTTAAAATTGGAACGCAAGGAGTACGGAAGCGAGTGGAGAAGACTCTAAGAAGTCCGTGAGCGGGATAGTTTGGAACCAGGGGATACGGAAGGTGTGAAAGTGGCGGCTTTGCTGGCGCGCGCGGAATGCGCAGGAGTGGAGTTTAGCGCGCGAGCACGCCCCGACTCCGCCGTGCCGCCCTCCGAACTGCCGGCCATGGCGACCGAGACTGGTAAGTACTTTATTGAAGAAAATGCATGATTAACTTTAAGTAAAAAGTTAAAATTTATTAATTACGATGCTAGTAATAGCTACTTACCAATTGAAGCTAAGAAATCCAAACGAAAAAGTTTAATTAGAGTACAAGCATACTTTTGAGAAATACAAGAATTAACAAATATTCTAGTTTACGAAGACAGTGTGCTGACAACAAAATCAGTTGACAACAAACATCCGACAAGAATGAAATTTGTGCTTAACGTTAATTAATGGAAAATTTTGGATTATTCGATAATTTAAGTTTTGCTGTACTCCGAAATTACCTGACAAAAAAATGAGCCATTTTTCTTACTACTGCCTAAGAAAGCAACATCTGTAGTGAAAATATCAAAGTATTTTAAACGTTTTTATTTCATAAGCCTCTGAAATGTTTATTATCATCATAACCTGTTCCTAGACAATTAGTTTTTCCACTAAATATAACCTCTAATTGGTGCCTAGCAGTCTCTAGGTATATTTCCTCGTCCATAGCGCAGACACCGGAAGTGCTACGAGCACTCCGTAGCGCCGGGAAGAGCTTCCGGTAAAGCTTACACGCGAACCGAAGCTTTTTACTGAGGAAATTAAACATACCAAGGAAATTTATACGATGCTATTAGTACCCATTTCCAGAAAAATCGCCATGTTTTTATGCGTTAAAATACATTCGTAACCGATTTGCATGTATGAATTATTTCGAATTTAATACTTATGTATTACTTACGTCATATTGGCGACAACGATCTCTTAAACATGGAGATTTCATTTCTCGCTTTGTATCACGATTTATATTAAGAGTATATTCGCTTTTAACCTGCCTTACAAATTATCTTGCTATATTTGGATAACATGGTACTATGTAAATTTTTCATAGTACAATATACAGTCGGGTCGAATTAGTTACACGGAAATAATTCGCCTTATTTCCTTGACAATAAAGTCGTATTTATATCCAGAATAACTCGCAACTTACCACCGAGGCGAAGCCCTTAATCACGCAGACAAATGCAATATTTATGCAGCCGAAACAATCGAAAAAAAACCGTTGCTTATTCAAATGACGAGCGAACAACCCCGCTCAATTGTTTACTAACAGAATGTATACGTTCGTCATACGCGCGCGGGACATGGGTTCGTTGATATTCACCCCCCAAAAGGGGGCCTCCCAGGATCACCCCCACCCCCGGGGGATCGCCACAGCTCTCGTTTAATGACGTTTCTGTCTTTTATTCCACTTTTATACGGTGTGATTTTGTTTTTCGGGAGCTTTTCACTTTTGCGGGAATTTGTTGTTTTTACGTTTCATGCCGACAATCTAAAGTGGAGCGTTAAAAATGTTATAGATCTATTTTCATGAAGTATTTCCTTTATTATCTTTGTTATTCGTGTTTTAAGTAGATACGCGAGTGAGATGACTACCTAGTTTATTTTAGGCGACTAATGTTCAATTAAATTAATGTTACAATGTTAACGATTAGGTACTTACGTTTTTAATGTTTTTTTGTGATAGGCTAATTGATTTTTCACTTACGGCACAAAACAAAGTCTAATAATTAAATGTAAAAACACATCGATAATTTACATTTATTTTTATACTACGACGAACATAAATATGGCCCACCTAATGGTAAGCAACTGCGTAGCCTATGGATGCCTGGGGATTCATAAGGTTTCGTTTAAAAGATCAATATTACACACACTGCTTTACCTTTTCAAAACAGGCAGGTGTTTTTATTTGATTGCATATTAAAATACCCTTTCAAATGTAATCGGATGAGATAAAAAGTAAAAATAGCACCTACCTACGCATTAATAATGTTGAATACAGATATATTCTCCCGACGGAAATCGCACAATACTTTAAAACGGGATATAATCTGAAAAATAAAAGATAGATGTGGTTTTAGCTTGACTAACGTTTCTAATTTTAATATAACATTTAGGTATGTAGTAAGTACTATCAATAAAAGTGTAGTAGGTGTTAAACAATACAGTGTGACTTTAATGCTTAATAACATTAAACAAAGTTTTATTGGTAATGATATTTGTCACTAGAATTACACATGTTAACGTAATGACTGATTGCAATTTGCAGGTCGAAATCGACGATTAAAACAATACGATTGGAGCAATAATGTGTGAAATTCAATATTATGAAAATCATACCAACACGGGAAATATCTCTATCAATAGGTATATTGATAGAAGAATGTGTGACTATGTTAGATATTAGCGATGGATTTCGTTCGTTCCTTAATTACAGAT
The DNA here is from genome assembly GCA_025490895.1 of Thaumatotibia leucotreta. Taxonomy (NCBI): domain Eukaryota; kingdom Metazoa; phylum Arthropoda; class Insecta; order Lepidoptera; family Tortricidae; genus Thaumatotibia; species Thaumatotibia leucotreta. Next base: position 26,481 of record JALPQI010007717.1, on the reverse strand, counting down.
ATTTAAATGATGAGTCGATAGATAATTTGTTTCAACGTTTTTTAAACGATATTTTAAATATCGTTCGATTGAGTAGTTGACGTTTTACACGTGTCTAAGAAATTGATCGCTCTATGACTAGAAAAACAGCCTACGAACATTATTATAAGAATAATAAGAATAAGAATAAGAATGGTTTATTTGGTGGTCATACAATACAGAACAATAAATACAAGTATCAGTATTACTTACATCAGTGACCTGAGCGCCTTATCTTTACTTTAAAAAAATTTAAACGTTTAAGAAATTGATCGCTCTATCTAGAAAAAAATACCTACGATCATTATTCAAGACTTGTGCGCTTTAACTTTGCTTTTTAAAAAGTTGTTTTCTCGCAGAATGTGTAGATCGACATGAAAAAAAAAGAAAAATATTATTAGTATATAAAATGGATATTAAACATGTATTTTTTTCATTTGTGTTGTCGATATTTCGGCACTAGCACTCGCGTAACGTCGTACCCGAAACGTCAGGATTTAACATAAGTTTACGCGATTAAGTCCCGTTTGTCGTTAAAGTATGTCTATTTGACGTCTCATGTATTGTGATACCTTTCAAACCTTGTATTCAAGGCAAAAATATTAAGCAAGTTAAAGGTGCATTTAGACCAAACGAGCATTCGCTCATTCTATCCCACACTCTACGAAATTCGTTGATTACACAAAACGTGATTCGTCGAAATTCATTGATTTCGTAGAGTGGGGGATAGAATGAGCAAATGCTCGTTTGGTCTAAATGCACGTCCTTTAGATATACTCGATTGTAACTTCCGTTGAACTCCCGATGAAAGTCACATTGTTATGTGTCCACACCGCAAATATCTAGTAATAGTTGCGCATACGTTTCCTCGGCACAAAGAAATCAATTCTACATGCCATTTGAAACCCAAATGTATTCAGGGAGCAAACGCTGTAATAAATACGAGCGAAAATAAAACAGCAACCGGCCAATTTCGATTCCGACGATATGGGAGCGGTCGTTTACCTGGGATAGGGACACTAGTCGCCTATTCAGGTCACGTGTGCTCTTAGACACTTGCGAATAGGTGTATATTGTATACTTGTTGTGTGTTGTTCCTGTTTACGATGAGACGGCGTTACGATAAAGTCGGTGACTGTGCTGAGAGTGATGGGCCACTACCGACAATTCGAGGCAACTATATTCGCTAAATAATACGGATCAGATAAAAAATTTCATAGAAAATTCCGTAAATATGCTGCTTTCAAGGAATTATTTAAAATGTTTACAAGATAGGTACAAGCCTTTTTAATATACTATTGCATTGGATTTCTCCTGAATTGATCATGATATTCAACTAACAACGGTTTGTAGAAACAAGTTTAAAAAAGCAAGAATTTCAAAGCGCCCCTTTATGGTAAAGGGCTTAAAATTTGCTATTTCATAATATATCTATGTAAATCGTTATCCAGTGATAAAATTATGTGCTTTTTGCATTGTATGAATTACATGGTCTTTTGATTTTGAAAATCAGGAAAATTACATACAAGTTTATATTGAATGCTTTATAAAGCTGTGCCCAAGGATTGACTGATAGAAAATGCTTTTTATTATTAAGTTCACCCTTTGTACTTTGTACGATCATTTTGATATTTTTTTAACATATCATGTAAATATTTTAATTTATCTATTTGATATTAGCATGTTTGTAGGGTTTTCTATGAAAAATTACAACAGACGCGTAATATTTTACCGCGATTATATCTCTGTCATTACCTACAGTAGGTATTGTCAATAAAAACATGATTATTGAATTAATTAAAAATATTATTAAAATTTGCTAATTTTCTTATCCTGGTCCTTCGAACCGGATATCTGTCAAAACAATAATGTTAACTCAAATACATTTATTTCGTACTATCCATACTGTCTTCAAGGATTGTTCAAATCGCCAATAAATTTGCAAACGAACTTATGCATACGAAAAAGTAAAATCGATCTTAATTCGCACCCTTAATAAGGCATAAATTCCCGTCACGTCGCCGCAGCGAGCCGCTAATTATTCATCGCGACAGCGTGTCGGCGACAACTGCCACTCCGCCGGCGTCGGTGGGTGGTGGCCGCTCCGGGCTTACGCGGACCCTTCCTAACGAAACGAAATGCGAAGTAAAGTAATCCTGTAAAATCGGTAGCCCTACTATCCTGCTTAGCACGGTGTTTCTATGCGAATTTGTTACGCGTTTTTTTTGTTCATTACCATCACCACTTTATTTACTGTTTTATAAAAGCAAACGAGACTATTATGCCAGAATAGCAGACAAACATGCGTCTGCTACAACATAATCGAAAATGACTCCACTATTTATACGCAGTTCGTCAATAATTTGGGAATGGTAATGATTTGATTGTTGCGACTGAATAATCGCATAGAACTACCCAGCACATGATTGGCGCGACAGTATCTCGCCGCGAGATAGACAATCCGTCCCTCTTTTGTTAATATAGCTAGTCAAGGACGGGAGATCTATCTCGCGGCGACATACTGTCGCACCAATCATGTGCTAAGCCTACATGAGCTGTCGCTACTTTATTAATGCGCGGTTACTTTATCTCCATCCCGCTCGTACTTGCGTATTGGCGCGAGTGAGCCGGATAGAAAGTAAACGCGCGGCAATAACGCCGCGGCAGCTCATGGTAAGGCTACTGTTCTTGTTTGGCAGAAATAACCGCTCTATGAAACCTTTTTTTTTATGGAGGCTTAACTTGTGTATTTGATACCTACTCGTACTTTTTAAATAAATTAAATAAATATTTTTGGACATCTTTACACAAATCGACCTAGTCTCACGGTAAGCTCGATTAAGGCTTGTGATATGGGTACCAGGCGACGATATATATAATAGATATACAATAGATACTTAAATACATAGACAGCCATGACCAAGGAACAAATATTTGTGATAAATAAATCCACAAATAATGCCCTCGCCGGGATTCGAACCCGGAACCTCCAGCTTCGTAGGCAGGGTCACTATCAACTAGGCTACGGAGGCTGACAACTTTGGCCTGTTACTTGAGGCAAGCTGGTTTAATTGCGAGATATAATTGTTTCATGTTTAGATGATTACATACGTATTATGTTAAACGTCTATAATAAAAATCGGACGACGTCCACAATTATAACTAATTCCCGGTATTAATTCATCGCGACGGCATGTCGGCGACTCAGCTTTTGCGGCTCGGATACTCGCTAGCACTACTACACTCACTAGAATTTATAATCCCTACAGTAGTGGCGTAGCTACTAAAAAAACTTATTTTTTTTTGCATAAAATATGAGTAGAGCAATCATAAACAATAGTACATTGTGCGTCAAGGGAGATAAGTACGGAATTACTAACGAGAGTGTTAGAAGGCTTTTATGACTCGAGTTAGTATTCCGCTTACCGACCGTGATGCATAAAATGTTTTTCATCACACTTGCCAACCAAAAAATAAAGTTTTAAGACATAATATTATTAAATTTCGTACTGACATTTCTATTACTCCCTAGGGAATATCACTTTTCTATTACTCCCGCTACGCGCGCAAGCAATGGCGCGCTTAGACAGCAAGTGTGATGAAAATGTAATTATTTTAATAAAATAATGCTAATAAAGTCCACATTAATATCTAAATACGATACACTAACTGCAACAAACAGTCACATTAGATCCCTTCGCTAGTCACCCGTGGGTCGTCACTGTGGGTCACCCGTGGGTCATCCATGGGTTACCCATGGGTCCCGCGGGCAATAGCATCAAAGAGACCCAGCGCAATTGTGATACAATCAATCCAAACTAACCGATTTGACGAATTGTGAAAACACAGCCAAATGGAAAATTTGGGGTCTTCATCCTATTGTTACTTGTGTAAAGACACATTCAGACCAAACGACCATTCGCTGTTCTATCCCCCACTCTACAAAATCAACGAATTACGTTTTGTGTGACGATCGAATTTCGTAGAGTAGGGGGTTAGAATAGCGAAACCTCGTTTGGTCTGAATGCACCTTCAAATTGACGATCAGTAAATTTCGCAATCAATAAGTAATCTAAGTATGTAATCAAAATTCAACATTTACCTGAGCAATCATTTTAATAAACTTTAGAAATTTAACCTAAAAAACTAAATAACGTAAATCTAACCTAAGATTTTTTGGGACACCATACATATTTAGAGTGTATTTATTTAATTCCGACTTCTTTTTTTATCTACTATCCACGCGATTTATAATTATTATAAATACTTAAAAATGTTCTAGTAGGTACATAACGTTTTGGCCTTAAGCGCTGCATTTGATACAAACCTAATTAGTTTATTGTAAATAAATTAGAAACATAATAATAAACGAAAAATAAAATTACTTAAAAATACAAATACTTCTATTGTTAAATAAATATCGGCATGCTTAAAACACATTTATATAAAATTATCTTCTTTAAAATCTTTGAGCATTATTTATTTACCGTAGCGCTACGTCTGCGTCGTAGCAGGCGTAGCACTCGTAGCCGATATTATGGGCTCCCTGTAGGTGTTAAAAATATGTTAACACGACTTTATTGCCTTCATATTAAGGTCGTGTAAATATTTTTTTGGCACCTAAACCGTAAACTTTGACGTCGACTGTATAACGCAAAGAGAGGAAAACGTGTCTTGGTTAGCGCTTAATGGGTAAATCATTAGGCAATACGAAATAAAAAAATATCTAGTTAAATACTAGAAGCATTGTATTAAAAATAATAAAAGCGAAATAAATAAACTGTTTTATTTTATACAAGACTTTCTTTAGTTAGAATCTAAATCCTTCTCTCTACATAATAGAGAAAGAAAATAAATATACAAACTGTAAATAATAAACTAAAAAGTCTTAAAAACGAAACTTATAAAATAACATCTATAATAAAAATAACCTAAATAAAAATTAAAAATATGAATAACGCGTTTAATTGATATTTGAAATCACCGTTTCCCCGAAAAAAGCTCACATTATCCGCCGTCATTGCATATTTCCATCGTTTGCACTCGCTTCATTAGTGGGGTTTTCCATCAGACCAGACAGTATGTGTCATGTACCATAATATTGTAAGATGGACATACGTATTATATAGATACCTACTAGTGCGTATTCTATACCGGGTGAAACATTGTGGTGATTCGTTTAACAGCTGATAAGGGGGATACATTTTTTCGCGCACGGTTTTTGTACGATGCCGGTCGGTCTTCATAGGCAAGTCTTCCATATAAAAAAATCATGGGACCATCTTATACAATCAGTTCAATTATTAATTACTTACACCCACACTTCAGCACTGAGCAACAATATAAAATTATAAGAAACATCATTTGTGACAATTATACCCAAATAAATGCCCTCGACGGCACCTCCAGCTTCGTAGGCAGCAGAGTCACTTCCAACTAGACTACAGAGACTAAAATGTTTTTCTAATCAGAAAAAAATACTGAATAATCTCTTAAATTTATCACTTTTTTACTTCACTCTGTATAAATCCTAAACACGAACTGACCGCGGCCATTTGCAATAACTCACTCGACAAAATGGCGATCGTCGTAATTGGCGATCTTGCGATATCTTCGACGCCTTGACATTACTCGTACCACTTCATTACAATAATCATATTATCGAAGATTGCTCATTTTGGGCAGCTGCAGCGTTTTTTGGTTATTTAATTAATATTTATTTGTCTCGGTTTCACTTTGTAGAACTTTAGATATTCTCGTCATTATTCATGTCAGTACTCTTTTAAATGAATGTTGCAAAATTAAACTAGTTAATTTTTTGCGGATGAACTTATGTAGATTTGATAGAGTTATATTGTCGTCTTAAAATTCCACAATATAACTTTCGATGGGACAATTATCATGTTTGAAAATACGATGGCAAAAAAATTATCTATCCCTACACTATCTATAATCCAACCTAATTATTTTTAGGCATCGTCATATTTTAGGCTTCGTTTTGTCAAATATTTTAAGTGTTTTTTCGACACCTGATATTTAATTGTAAAAACTTAAATTTTGAAAAACCAAAGTCAGCAGAAAAGTATTTTTTTCTTTTTTTCTACCGTATAGGTACAAATATTGATAAGACGGAAAGGAACTAACAATATTTTTAGTACAGATGGTGCCCTTTTTAGGCTCTAGTGCGAGAAGTGGTTCAATTTTACGTCAGGTCCAAAACTTCGGATGGCTATCTGTACTAAAAAACGTCGTACGAGACACGTGCAAAAAGGAAATTCGTAACTCGTGTCGATTTAAAACATCGCCAATCGTTTCGAATTTCGTTAAGCTTGCTAAGTTAGGAGAAGTTTATGAATAACGGGGTTAGTTTCCAATAATAAGGCGAGCAGTGTTCTCACCAGGCGGCGCCGCGGCCGGCGCGACCGGCGCGACCGGCGCGGGCGCAGGCGGCGAGCAGCAGTACTCGCTGCGCTGGAACGACTTCCACTCCTCCATCGTGTCCTCGTTCCGGCGCCTGCGCGACGAGGAGGACTTCGTCGACGTCACGCTCGCCTGCGCCGGCGCTACTTTCACTGCGCATAAGGTATGCTAACTTAAAAATATGTAGCATTTATAGTACGCAATGTACTATGCTTACCTCAGAATACTGAAGATTCACTACGCTTACCCCAGAGCATGCTCTCTAATTTAAGATAGCTGTCGTGCATAGGTACGCAGCAGTGACCAAAGTATAATAAGTGAATATGAATAAGTATGGTCAGCTGGTCAGGTACTCTCTCTGCATAAAATTTTATATGCAAATAAATATAGCAAGCACAGACTGCAGGCGGGTGACATTGATGACGGTGTATCACTGATAAATTCGAATCGGATTTAATTCTAGAGATTTTGTAAAATTTTCATCATTATTGAATTACAAACTAAAATTGCATTACCAGGTATTGCATTTCACTCAGTATCCATAGATTTTTAAATACCTATCAAGTTAATTTTACAACGTTGAGTCAACGACTATGGAAATTATAGCTAAGTAGGTGACATTTGTTTGTTTTCTCTGCTATCTTGTAACTGACCAACGCTTTTCCCAGGTCGTACTCTCGGCATGCAGCCCATACTTCAGGAAGCTGCTGAAAGCCAACCCCTGCCAACACCCCATCGTTATCCTCCGGGATGTTCATGACAAGGACATGGAGAGCTTACTCAGGTACGGCATGCTGGTGCATTCAACACTGAAATCTGGCCACTGTGTTTAGGATCAGTAGGATCACACATCGACTCTATTCTTTAGCAAGAGCAGCTTTGAAAAACAGTCCACATTCACACTTGCCATTTATTGGCTACCAAGATCCAAACAAGATTAGATTATTTTTTATTCGGCAATATATTTAGACACTCTCATCTGATAAAAAAATATTAGTTAGCTAGAAAGCGCTGCTATTTGTAGGGACAGGGACACAGGATTTGCAGGGAAACTAAGAGTAAAACATTATTACATAAACTATCCTTCCTAAGAAGCAGTCGAAATTGGTTAAACTCTTCTTTCACTGGCTTTCCTATTTGAGATAAAATTGTAATTTCTCTACGTGGTATGTACCTAAGCTTAAAATGTCCCGCGGTTCTTAAGATAATATATCCAGGCTTGCTACCACGAATACCGAAGTTCGAAAATTTCGAGGCGTCATTAGAGTGACATAAAAAAACCCCGAAATTTGCTTATAGACCTTAGTGACTCATATCAGCGTGATCCTTCATATCCCTAAAATCCTCATATGTTCCATTGAACAGGTTCATGTACCAAGGCGAGGTGCACATAGGCCAGGAGCAGCTGAAAGAGTTCCTGCGAGCGGCGCAGCTGCTGCAGGTCCGAGGGTTGACCGACGTGCCGCCCACCGCGCCTGTACCCACGCTCGACCAGAAGGCTTCACCGGTTAGTCTTCTATGTACTGATTTTTCAATCCCCAGTTAACCATATCTGTCAAATAAATGTTAGTTCTATCCTTTTTTGACTGATGACCTGAGATAAGGATGGTAATAATTTTAACTAACAGATAATTTTAACTGAGGATTGAAAAATCAGCCCTAAAACACATAGCGAGAGCTGCTGGGTACCCACCCTCGTGGTGTAAAAGTTGTGTCAGGATTATTGTGATGAAAGACAAATCAAGAAACGAGCACCGTGTATTGGTCATGTCTGTATCGCAAACCATACAAACAGGGTTTGCAAAAGAGTTATCCAGTTATCTACCTCTGAAGATCTTGAACTACTTTCAACTTGTCTACAAGTGATGCCTATATCGAAAACCAACTTCGTATTCCTCACCATATTCTATTGGAACGGTAAAACAATATTTCAAACTTGCTTAGCCGTAAAACTAGTTACTATATAGTCCTCCTCATTGATTTCGATGACGGCGACCATAGAAATTAAGGATTTCTCCTTTCGTGAGCCCTGATGTGGCTGGCCAGGCCAAACTTAGTCTTAAAGACTCTTTCGCTCGCATGGCAATAGAGCTGACCGGCTGCGCTAAAAACTAGTTACTACACCCAACGTTAACAACGTTGCAATAACATGCTATGTCAGGAGACTACAATGGTACTAAAAAATTTGAAATAGAACATCCGTATTTTTCCTACTCCTATGCTCAACTAAACCCTCATCTCCAGCAATCAGCATCATCATGGACGGAGACAGGGTCCGGCGGGTCCCGGGAGCGCGAGCGAGACACGCCGCGCGAGGGCCGGCGCGCGCGCAGGCCGGAGGAGGCGTCCAGCACGCCACCACCCAAGCGCGCGCGCTCCTCCGACCTCTATCAGGCCCAGATGAAGACTAGGTGAGGATAGTCCTATTTTCCTGTCAATGTTTTTCATATCGTAGTTTTGTCCAGTAATTCTCGTACCTATCAGTTTCATCGTCATAATCTTTCTAGAGTTTTACTCGGCATTTCGCGACCCTCGCTTTACGGAGCATTCAATGGCATAAGATTTGCCTTGGCATAGTTAAGCGACTTTTCATTTTACCTTCCAAACCAGAGGGGAAACTTACCCTCATAAGGAGTAGTCTGATTTCTTCTCTATGATTTGCTTCATCAAGTGCTCGGTAAATGTCAAATGGTATTTCAAAGATTAAACAGTTCCAAAAAACGGATTGGTACAAGAACTTTGAACCCATGACCTTCGGATTGAAAGTACTGCTACCAATGTTCGAGCCATAAGCTAATGATTTAGGGTGGGCTGCACAAACCGTCAGTCAAAATTCTGCTAAAATGTATTCTATAGGATTTTTCTTAGTAATCTCTTTGTCAGTTGTTCATCAGCCTGTCAAGAGTAGTTGCAAATGGCCCTTAACTTTTTGGACAGCAATGTCTGATAAATCAGCACCGCAGATTCAACTCCCAAGACCGATGTTTACACGGTCCAAAGAGCAGTTCTAACACTTAAGTAACGTGGCATCTGAGTGACGGCTTTTGTATTTGACGAGGCGAAAAGGTTATTAACGAACATACTAATGATCCCGTAACCGTTCCTGGTGTAGGACGGAGCAGCTGTTGGCGCAGGGCAGCCCGGAGCGCAACGGCCACGAACTGCTCTTCGGGCAGCCGCTCGAACAGAACACACATCTCTCCATGTCCAACAACCTGGTAAGTTCACATAATACTTACCCATAGACCACAAACCAGGCTTAACACATAATTGGTGCGACAGTGTGTAGCCACGAGATAGACTTCCCGGCTCTTACTAACTTGGCAATACAAGAGAAAAGGATAGTCTATTTCACTGCATACTCTCGCACCAATCATGTGCCTGCAGGGGGTATAGTCTGAAATGTGGTTAGACAAAACATTTGGAAAATAATAATTGCAAATGTTTTGTCTTCCCCCAGAGACTGTCATGATAAAATTATGTTTTAATGCGAACTGCCAACGTTGTTGAGGCTTTGATTACTCGACATGTTTTGCTCCATATCTGACGGTATTTTTTAAGAAAAGATCATCATGGTTGCCAATACATCAAAATAAAGGTCCTCAGAAACGAAATTCTAAAAATTGTTAATCTAGAATTTAGGTTTGACTAGTCAGATCCAGAATGCTACCCCATAGTTAAAATATTTTTGTAATCTAACTTCATGACCCAACAATTCCACCACAATTCATATTTTGCAGCAGTATGTTTTCCTTATTAACTCTTTGACTTATAACGTAAACCCTCAGTCTGGCGACGGCGAGGAGTCATCATCAGACGCCGGAGCCAGCGACACGGAGGCGGAGCCCCGGGCCAAGCAGGAGCCCCTTGACTACGACGACCCCGCGCATGTGGCCAACACCAACGGAGCCCTGCCACACAACTTCCCCGGACTACTGAACTTGCAAGGTATGGGAATACTGAGAGTACTTCACTAAACAAGAGGGTGGGGACAGTCAGTCTAGGCCAATAAAGCTTCGTTGGACTGCTGAACTTGCAAGGTAAGGGACAGGATAATGAGAGTACTTCGCTAAGCAGGAGAGTGGAAAGAAGAACACAGTCGTCTAGACTAATGTAGCTTCTTTGGGCTGCTGAAGTTGCGTATGGAATAAATAGAATACAAAGAGTACTTCATTAAGCAGTAGGATAGAAAGAAGAGCACTGCACGCAATCGGCATCAAAACAGCTTACACAGCATCTTTATAACAAGAGCAAGACAATATTTGGTACGAGGATGGGTAATGTGGGTATAATAGAGGCATCCTTCAGGTATTTTCAGCAATATAGTGTAACTTTGCTTTGGATGATGAATTGCTTAATAAGAAGAGAATTAAAATTAAACAAAATATCTTGCATCATTCTATGGAAGTATTCGTATCAAATTAGAAATACATCCACCAGAAAATTTGATATTAGTGAACTTATATGTACAAGTCTTGATCCGATTTCTCATTTTCAGGATTCCATGGACTACCCGGACCATCAGGGATACCAGATAACTTCGGTGAGTAATGTACCTATCGCATCCTACTTCTGTTTAACAATCTTGCTCTCGAGCGTGACTCAATAATGACTGGGCTGCGAGTCGCGGTGAGAAAACAATTAGACTTGAACCGGAACATTCAACATTAATTACAATTTTACAATTAACTGTCCTAACCGACATCATTAAGTACCTACGCATTATCGAGTCACGTAATGTACTGCATGCCGACTTATACTATATACCTAACACTAACAATCTTAAAAACGAGCGTCAGGCGTTCGCACACCCCTTAAACGGTCAGAGTAAAACCCCCAAAGCGGTTAGGGAAGTCGTCGCAACAATGGAAGCGAGAGAGCGCTCTCAAGTCCGGTGGTTAGGCGAGAGACAATATGAACGCTGCGTCCGTCTGCCCCAGGAGCGACCTGGCCGGGCGGCGGCGCGCCCGAGCCCGCGCCGGCGGCCGCGGAGCCCCACCGGCCCGCCTGTCCCGCCTGCGGCAAGCGCTACTCCAACAACTCCAACCTCAAGCAGCACCTCCTCAACGTGCACGCCGCGCCCGCGCAGCCGCACCGCTGCCCCGCCTGCGGCCGCGCCTTCAAGACGCGCCAGTACATGCAGATACACATGAACTCCATCCACGGCATCAAGCAGCGACGCCGGGAGGCCCCCGCCCCGCCGCCCGCCTGCCCCCTCGCTCCGTCCGCCGACCTCGACCGATACACATACAGTAGCGCTTAATGGTGATGTCTCTAACCGCCGCCTCTGTGTTACAGGGGCGGCCCTGGCGGGCGGGGCGCTGGCGGGCGGGGCGCTCGGCTACCGGCCGCAGTGTCCCCTGTGCGGCCGCGTGTACTCCTCCACCTCCAACCTGCGCCAGCATATGCTCAATGTGCACTCGCAGACGGACCGCGACCAGTGGTTCCCGTGCCAGCACTGCGGCAAGAAGTGCAAAACGAAGCACTACCTGATCAACCACCAGCTGCAAGCGCACGGGATCCGGCAGCGCCAGAACTCTTAGAGGCGGCGAGTCGGCGCGGAGCCGCCGACGGCGCCGCCGGCGGCCGCGCCGACGCCGGTGCTGCCCTACGGCGCGCCGGGCTGGTGGTGACGGCCCGGACGGCCGCGCTGGGCGGCGCTGGCGGCCGAGGCCAGCCCTGACTAACTGTTGGCGTTGCAGATGGCTCGGGCCTCGCCTGCCCGCTGTGCGCGCGCGCGCTGGGCTCGCCGGCGGCGGCGCGGCGCCACCTGGCGGCGCACTACCCGCGCGACTCGCCCTACTGCCCGGTGGCCAGCTGCGCGCGCCTGTTCGCGCACCCCAACAGCGTGCGCAACCACATGCGGCTCAAGCACCGCCCGCAGTGGGAGCGCATGAAGACTCTCCGCTGGAGCTGCGGCTGGGCCTAGTGCGCTCGCCCCCAAGTCCGCGCCCGCTACGTACGGCTGTGAACGAACCAAGTGCGACTTATTCACGGATTGATCTCGACGCATTTCTCTCCCCGCGCGGAGACTAGGATATATCGACTGAAGATTATTTTTGTAGTAGATTAGACTGATATTGTTTACGTAAGGTATATTAAGCGCGTAAATAAGAAATGTGATGTTTGGTGCCATTGATAGATAACCGAGTGCTAGGAGTGACGATCGTTCCCCGGACTTCCCGACGCCTGTACTCTTCCATTGTTGCTTCGACACTTCCCCGACGTTTCGTGTCCTCTCTCAGTGATCCTTTCGTTTCGGTGTCGTCATAAATAACTGTAAAGAAGAGCGTGTTGTTATTGTTCAACTTGAAAGAATACCTTTCTATTCTGTTTACAGAAATCGCCAAATGTCTTGTATTACCGCTCCAAGCTGCAACGTTTTCAAGTTGAACAATAATTGCATTTATATTTTCATAGGAAGCCGTTTATAAGAATGTGTTCATGAAAATAGACTAACTTATTTTAACCGGCGCAGTGGTTGTTCAAACAGTATTGACTAATAGTGCCAACACGCCGCCCCCGCGCGTGCGAATATCTCAATTAGTAAAGTTGTATTAAGAAATTTTCGGCTCTTAACGAACATGCTAATTGGAAGCTTAAACAAAGCATTAATGGAGGATGAGATCACGCCAGTTAACTATGTATATCTACTTCTTTATATATTATTATATCTAGAGTCGATATGTTGAGCGAGCCACAGCGCCGGAGTCGATGAAAAATAAAATGTAATCTCGCGGTTTGCGTGCGTACTTATGTATATTTTCGACCATAGTTAAGACAATACGAAATAGAATTAATAACCAAATGCCTTTTAGCGCAATAGGTACCTAAGATACGTTCGATCAGCATAGGGTTTATTTTTAAAAAGTTGAAGTACGTGGCGAGCACAATCAAAACATATCTAGTCAATGTAGAACGTGCGGAGGATTTATTTAATATAGATAACCATTTTCCATTCGCATATATTTTCGTATTAAAGAATGAGGGTTACGCGTAAGTTTTATAGAATTTATTCTTTTAATAACGTTTTAGCAGAGGTGCTTAGACTGGACAAGACATGTCATTCCTCGAGTGTAGCTTCTAGTTCCTTGATACCCATAGACAGTAAGCCAGACGTTGGAATAGTCGTAGTCTTCCAAAACATTATTTCGTATTCGCATTGTGTTATAGTATAGACGGCCTAGCATAAAGTCCAGTCTGAAACTCAATATGTATATAAAATAGTAATACAATAATGGTTGCCTTCAAAATATATGCGATAGGAACTTTTGTCGGATAGATCTCAAAAAATAATATTGGTAATTAGCGAGTAGTTGAAACTGTTCCTGACCGCCTGAGAGGCATCGTCTATATCTCTATGATTATATAAAACTATTTTTAAGCGTACAACATTGTAAATTAGTCAACCAATAACCAAATGTTCAATGTGAGTAAACGATTCTAGTTGCGATTGTATTAGTGATACGATATATACGTAATAATTTAATTTTTACCCGAAAAAAGTGTCTGCTTATATAATATACATACAATAAAATAAAACTACGAAGTAGAATGACCGTATTTCATAATTTTACTAATTCACGCTGACGCTTACAATAATAAGAAGGTAAGATCCACATTCTATGTTACTAACATGTGTGTAACGAAATAAATCGAATATATATTTTTTCTTTTATTAAACAGAAAGCCAAGCGAATTTCAAACCGATTCGGATAGGAGACGCAAGCACTAGGTCGCCTTTCATGTTTGGATACAGGCGCCTAGCCTGTCTGATTTCGTATGGAACGTACAAAAATCTGAAAGTTCGATTCTCGCTTTGGCTTTTCAGGGTGTAGTTAACAAAAATAGCAGTAATCTGCATCACAAGTTTTCTTCTTACACTCAGACGCAATTGTTGATCCCCTGCTGTCAAGTTTAATGCTATTACAGTATGGTTGCAAATGTCGATTACTGGACTATGCATTGAATATTCTACGATACGTCACTAAATGTGTCGATAAACGGATCACTACGTAGGATGCCCTGAAAATTTCGGGAATTTAATACTTAGGAACGTATATTTGACATGTGTTATACCTCTTTCTTACAAGCATAGTCTCATTATTCGAAAACACTGGCCACTTAGAAAAAAAAAACAATGTCCGATTTTCAATTGTTTTTTAAAGTCGTTGAGTCGCTGGTGAAAATGGAGCTGTCCCGCGAAAGTTTTAGAGCAATGATTTATTATGACTTTAAAAGTGGATTAACACAACAACAATGTGGAGACCGATTAACTATTGCTTTTAGTAGTGAAGCACCTTCAAAGACGACCATATACAGGTGGTATTCGGAATTCCAACGTGGCCGTGTGTCTCTTGCGGATGACGTACGTGAGGGTCGACCGAAAACGGCCGTTACCGATCAAAACATCGATGTTGTTCGCCAACTGATAAAAGAAGATAGGCATGTTACATATCGGGAGATTCAGGAGACTTTAGGCATTGGAATGAGTCAGGTACAAGTTATTTTACAACAAGAGTTGGGCGTGCGGAAGTTATTTTCCCGGTGGATTCCTCACTTGTTATCTGACGACCAGAAAACGGTACGTGTCAATTGGTGCCGCAAAACTTTAAAAAGATTTAATGGAGGAAGCTCAAATGCCCTTTTTAGTATTGTGTCAGGTGACGAATCATGGATTTACGCATATGAGCCTGAATCGAAAAACCAATCTCGAGTTTGGGTTTACGAAGACGAACCGAAGCCGACAAAAGTTGTTCGTTCTCGCAGCACGATCAAAAAAATGGTAGCCACGTTTGTCTCCAAATCGGGTCACGTGGCGACTATCGCTCTTGAAGATCGAAGAACTGTCAATGTCGATTGGTATATAGGCGTTTGTTTACCGATTGTTTTTGCTGAACTGCGAAAAACTAACCCTAACCGCCGTATTATACTACACCATGATAATGCCAGCCCTCACACCGCTCAGAAAACAGACGACTATCTGAAGGGCGAAAACGTCGAATTACTGGACCATCCTCCGTACAGCCCCGACCTAAGTCCCAACGATTTTTTTACTTTCCCGAAAATAAAGAATCGGTTGCGTGGTCAGCGTTTTCAAACCGCGGAAGAAGCAGTCGACGCTTATAAAATGGCCATTTTGTCAACCCCCACTTCAGACTTCAATAACTGTTTTAAAAACTGGTTTCAGAGAATGAAAAAGTGTATTAAACACAAAGGAGAATACTTTGAAAAACAGTAAAAGTACTTTTATTTCATTAAAATGCGTATTTTTTCCGATTCCCGAAACTTTCAGGGCAACCTACGTACTATTATGGTTACACCCTGAATTTATTCAGAATATTACTCAACTTGACTAAAAAGCTTGTAACTCGTAATACACTATTATTACATACGTACACGTACTTAATAATGGAGACCTAAGCTCTCTGAAGCATGTCGCGCGGAGTGCCTAAATACACGTGAGTTGTTTATTTATATTATTTGAAAGGAAAAACCTTAGACTAATACACAAATATCATGCGACCCCACACTAGGCAATACCCGACACGTGGGTTTAACCGTTTTGTTATATTGACACTTCCGCTTATGTTACAAGTTACAAGCTTTAGAAAAATAGGCCCCAGCCTACGAACAAATAAAACATGGAAGCCGCACGCCATGCTAAAATGCCTTTCAAAAACGGGCCTGAATTTTAGTTGACAATTGTCACCCCCTCTTCAATACATCACGGTAATGAATTTCAATATCAACCTATAAAAACTTAAACCGCCATTTAAAAATAGTTGTGATTGGTCCATCAAAGTTCTGTTTGATTGGCTATGTTCTATAAACATTTGTCAAAGATGTTGCGTCAAAACATGCGCGGTGTTAAGAAAAGCGCTATATCCTGCCCATCTTGGCACAATTGAACAATTGCTTTTGGGGGCATTTTTGAGCTGGCGTTAGACGTCCATGTTATATATGGTCACAGGCCCCACACTAGGCAATACCTGTCACGTGGGTTTAACCGTTTTGTTATATTGACACTTCCGCTTATGTTACAAGTTACAAGCTTTAGAAAAATAGGCCCCAGCAGTACAAGTGTTGTCTTGCAGGTGGGTCCCGGCGGACGCAGGAGTTGCTGCGCGTGCGCGCCACGGACCCGCGGCCGTGCCCCAAGTGCGGCAAGATCTATCGCTCCGCGCACACGCTGCGCACGCATCTCGAGGACAAGCACACCGTCTGCCCTGGATACCGGTAACTTTTAAAATACAATATCTTTCTTATGAAAATGCCTACGAACAAATAAAACATGGAAGCCGCACGTAAAAATTACCTTTCAAAAACGGTCCTGAATTTTAGTCGACAAGTGTCACCCAATCTTCAGTGCATCACGGTAATGAATTTCAATATCAACCTATAAAACCTTAAGCCGCCATTTAGAAATATTTGCGGATTGGTCGATCAGAGTTTTGATTGGCTACATTCTATCAACATTTGTCAACGATGTTGCGCCGAAATATGCGCGATAAGAAAAGCACTATGTCCTGCCTTCTTGGCACAATTGAACAATTGTTTTTGGGAGCATTTTTGAGCTGGCATTATACGTCCATGTTATATATGGCCGCAAGAAAATGCAAATTCGAAATAGATTTGACAAAGTCATCTAAGTACTTGGTTCGATTTATATTTAGAATTTGTAATCTGATTACAAAATATAGATGTACCTAATTGAAGAAAATAATCGGATTACTTTTTGCCCAATTCTGATTCCAAGTTACCTACTTTTACACATTCATGTTTTACTGAAACGGAATCCGGTTCGAAGGACCAACTGGCATATACAAAAAAATCAATATTTGTAAATTACACATTTACAAATATTGACCTAAAACAACATGCCTGCAACCAACACAGTCTATTATCAAAATAAAAAGTAAGTAGATAATAAAATACATTTCAAAAAACAACAAACACACATCTTAGCAAAATATAATAATAAAGTACCGTATCATCAAGATAGTTAACTAAAGGCAGGCGAGTGGTGCAAGGGAGGTGATGAATGAATTCATTAATGAAGCAAATATCACCGCTCCTACACCGCGCAGCTCACCAATGAGCCACTACCTTAAATAGCCACTCAATTCAAGACCACAAGAGGCGAAGACTACAATAACCATTTTCTTCCCTAGATGCGTCCTCTGCGGCACGGTGGCCAAGTCGCGCAACTCGCTGCACTCGCACATGTCGCGGCAGCACCGCGGGATCTCCACCAAGGACCTGCCTGTGCTGCAGATGCCCACGCGGTTCGACCCTGAACTTGCCAGCCAGTAAGTAGTTTACGATCTTCGTTGTTACATTGTGGGCTCAAAGAGATGGCCAGTTAGAGGTGGGGTAGGAAACTGTATCTCTTCAAGACTAAAGCCACCATACACCCTAAGGAATATAGTTTAGAGGGACATAGCGGATAAACAATTTGGTCCATAATTGGTCCAAGATTTTCTCCTTACATAATTCTATCAACTAATTCGATTTTCACTTCATTACTTTGGTATCGCTATGACTTTTTCTTTTCGTCTCCCCTCAAAATCTTTGCACGCTTGAACTCAGGCTGAACACACTGAACAAATGCCACGTAAGAACTTCATTTACTATGCTCAGTGCAAATAAACAGGTACTTTGACTCTCTTCAATTTTACTTAACTATCGATCATCTAGAAAAAAGTTTAATAATATAGTGGTCTTACTGTCTGCCTACTTACAAAGTTAGGAACAGTATGAGTACTAGAAGTGTTAATCAAATCCGAAGTCATGAAAAAAACATAAGCAGCTCCAATACATCTCAACTAAATGACGTTCAATTGTATAGTGTTCACTTCTTCGCGAAACTTTATGGATAAAATAGAAGTATTTTCCCTAAGGGTCTCCCTAAATCAACCGTGAGCAACTGGCACTAGCACGTATTTTTCGGTCTTATGCTGTCCACATAAAGCATTTTTTCGACTGGCTAAAGCCGATTCAGCGTCGATTAATTTGGGGAGATCCTAAATGCAAGCGACTCTAGAAGCAGTACTCAAAACAGCATATTTCTTCCCAGACTCCTAGCCAAAGCCGGCGTGAAAGTGTCACCAGAGCAACTCCGGGCTCGAGCCTCGCCGACCGGGCCGCGGCGCTGCGACATCAAGCTGGACGCCAAGTCTGCGGCTTCAGAGTCCAGCTCCATCTGCGGCGATAATGAGAACGACGACCTCAGCCAGTCGCGCTACGGTGACCTGCCCGTGTCTCCGCCCCGTAAGTGTCAATAAAAAACAGGACAAGGTGTCAGGCACAATGTGACCTAGCAACAGGAAAACTACGACCCTCAGTAATGAGGACTCGAGGAGGACGCACAAAAAACTGTTTTCCCGTGGACCTGGATCCCTTGATTGAATATTCTGTCCTTGTCTGCAGTGCTGCACTTAATAACTTTTAGATAAAATATCCCTATTAGATAATTTGTAGAGAATGATGCAAAAAAGAGGAAAAAAACAATCTTAGTTTAATAACCTCGCATTTGTTATTCAACACTTAATCGCAAGATTCTTGCTTTTTGGATTAATATCACGGCAACTGGTTATCATTGATTGAGTATTTCTTCGAGCGTTTCAGATGCCTTGCCAGATCCCATCCAGTTGGCTGCCATGGTAGAAATACCTGGGATTTGCAACTACAACTAAGTAAGAATAGCATCAAAATTTATAAATGCAAACAGCCAGACTACTGAAACGTCTGAAACGCTCTGAGAAATAACGATGCTACCTTCTTCTTCTTCTACTTAAGAGCCTGACTCTTTTCGGTGGGGTAAATTTCATTCCGTATGTTGATCCGCTAATGTTTTGAGCTCCTGTTACGACACCACATTAATCTTCTCCTTGACCTCTCTCGGCCCCTCTTTCTTCCACTTTTCCTTCAATTACACCAACCTTACCTTAGCCTTTTAATATTTGGTCTTGACAACCCCGTATCTCCGCAGACATAAACAGCCTAGCCAACACGACGATCACGAAGGTGCCGGCGGTGCGGGCGCTGGCTGCGCGCGCGGCGGAGGGTGCGCACGCGCCGGCGCCGCGGCGGGACGACTACCCCTACGCTGCGGGCTCTACGCTTATTGACACCTACCTGCAGTATATCGGTGAGTTTGATTATACGCCTCTGTTGCTGTTTGGTAGTGTAGGGTTTTCAAAAGCTTGTAACTTGTAATACCTACAAACGGAAGTCCTCATTTGACTAATGCTGTTAAAGAGAGAGTTCACAAGTTACAAGCTTTCGAGAAACTGGCCCCAGGCTTCATGCCTCATCAAGTCATTGTCCATCCTATTCAGTCACATTTATAACTCTTCACAAGAACAATATCGTCATGTCATCATGATATGAACGTACAGTACTTGATCTTTGATTCGGTATATCGCACCATTTTTTGCAAGTTCTTAAATCGATAAAGTTTAGGTACTCTATGTCCGCTATTGGATTAAATTAAGGTCAGATGGGTCTTCCAAACCTCGCACAGTTAGTGTATTTTTGAAGACTTGCCACAAATGCAAGCGCAATGGTTAGGTAAAATCAAAGTTCTGTGATATTATCTCAACCTTCTAACAATTTTTTTCAATAATTAACCGGTGACATTATTGCAGGAATGCCAAACATCAACCACCTCGCCAACCTGAACGCGATGCACATGGACCGCAAGACATACGACGAGCCCTCGCCGCAGATGGGCTCCCTCCCGCCGCCCCCCACCACGCTCGCCCACCAGAGCTTCCTCAAGCAGATGCAGCGGAAATACACCGACATGGGCAAGCCCGACATCACGCGCGACGCCGACGAACCGCTCGACCTGGGGAAGGAACGGCAACGCAACGACAGCATCGGCGACGATGACAAGGACGCCGACAAAGATTACTACGGCAAGGAGTTTAACGCGGAAGACGAACGCCGAGAAGAGGAGGACCCGCCCGACGAGACCGGCTACTCCGACGAGGAACGGAAGACGTCATGAAAGACGTCTTGTTGATCACAAACGGTGCTTGAGTGTTATGTTTTAGCTGATTCGTTTCGCAACGTAATATCGGTTTGATTGTTGACCCGTGGAATGTCGTTGGTGCCATTTCAATGTAAATTTTAATTAGGTTTAAAGCGGCGAGCGTTAGGTTGTGTGATCACTGTAGGTCCCCGCCCCGCGTTAGTCCGTCGGCGCCACTTGATCGTGAGATTGTTTTAGTAGTAACTAGTATCCTGGTCAATGCACCTATTGTAACGACACCCCTTTAGCCGCTCTTGGGTAAATCATATTTTCAGACACCCGGTACGTCAGAAGGACTATATTATAGACTCCTGACTTGATTACCTTTGTTATAAAATGATCTAGCTTCAAAAAGGGCAGCCGCAAGGGGCAGGTTCGTTGACCAGACTATAGTAGGTAGTGTTTTTGTACGTGCATGTAACGGACCCTGTCACCGTAGGGCCTTACATCATAATTCCATCCAACTACCTCAGCATCGGGCCAATCCGGCATGTAAAAATTAAAGAGAAAATATATCCACACAAATTGTGAAATTCCATCCATCTACCTCACTTCAATAGATTTAATTTAATATTTTATACAATTTATAGATATAAATAACTGTTGTTTTATGTATTTTGCAGATTGCATTTATATATACTACGTAGAGCATATAGTAGTTAAATATACGCAAGTCATTAGGTGATTGTTAGTGCTGCCCATAGATACTCGACATTCTCATTGCGTTGTGTAGTGCGCACTCTAGAGAACGTTAGACTGCCGACGCGTGGCGTGTGGCGTGCGGCGCGCCAGGGCCGCAAGACGCCACGAGCCGCACGCCACACGCCACGCGCCACACGCCACCTCACGTAGCGTAGCCACCTAGCCTCCGATATCGAGTGAGCTCGCGACTAACCTATATCTACGATATCTTGTATACGAACAGAACGACAGAGCTTAAAACATACTAATACTATTAAAGTGTGCGTCACTTCTGACTCTTCAACTGCCTTGAGACTGAACACTATTTCCAGGGATTACCTTGTTGTTGTCGCATCAGACATTGCGAATTTATTGAAAATGAAAAGTTCAAATTTGAAACTTAACAAATCGTAATAAGACATAATAATGGATTGTATATAAATTTGAGTGATATGTAAAGTACATAATAAATAAACAGATAGTAACAAAAAGCAATAAATAAAGTATACCTTGATGTTGCCTTCGGAGTGTTGTATATAGGAGGCGGACAAAGCGCGTCGCCGACCAGTCGTCACCTAGTCGCCGGCCTGTCGCCGACCGGTCGCCGGCTAGTCGTCGGCCGCGAGTCGCCCGCGCAGACGCAGAAGGTTTATTTTGTAGTAATGATGTGGGCTCGTTACTTATAACAATTACTGTGATTACAATCTCATAATAGCCTTCAATACTTATACATATTTTTTAGAGTACAATGTTATAGTTATTTAGTATATTAATAAGAATATTTGTAAGCGAGTCACAAAATTATATTTACTTCCCTAAACATTAGAGTTCACGTTGTTTAAGTATTTAGAGCAATAGGTGGAGCATTTAACCTTTTATATGAAAGATATTAAGCGTTTAGGGATTTTTTTTAAACGTAATGTGCGACATTATTTAACGAAACTACGGAAAACATGCCACTCCTCGCAAGGCGTAATAGAACATGTCACAAAGTATTCGACAATTTGTTTTTGAGTGTAATTTGCGCCCAAACCATTTTTCTAGACTATGTATTTTGCATTTAAGTTATAACATAAGAAACATCACATTTGTACAGCTCATTTTATTATTAATTGTTTTGGGATGGGCCAACATTACACTTTAGAATCTGCCATATATAGTCGGACCACATTTCTTCCAGTTATATGTACTATCAACCATATACAAGTCAGTTTTTGTATGGTTGAAAGAACATGTGGCTTGGAAGTACCACGTAACTTGTTGTCTTGTAAACCTGTGTGGTCCGGCTTTAGTGACGTATTTTTCTAGTTTTGCATGTAATGGCGTATGAAAGTTATTTTGTAAGCGAGTGAGACGCATCACTTCGGTTCGTATACGTTGTTGACCGTTGACAGTGTTGCCATAGTTAGTAACCTCGACTGTATATAAAATAAGTTTTGTTTAGTCTCGTACTTAATATTGCAATTATTATGTTTTTATTTAGATTTATGGTTCAATAAAACAAATGTATACTGTTTCACGCGACACAAATATGTTATATTAGCCGATAGCCAGTTACCAGAATGTGATTATGAATAGATATTATATATTTTTTCAATACACCCGATTGCCACAGATTAAATATGTCAAAGCAATACAACAGTTACCATGGTGCCATTTGTAATTTCCTATTTCAACACTTTCACTGCCAAAATCTTGAGTGTCACAATTAGTGGACCCGCGTGGCGGGTTCTTATCACCGATGGTATTAGGAAAAAATGTGATGACCTCAAAATAATCCGGAATCCAGTAAAAAAATATTTTTTACTCCCAAAATAAACATCGTAACTGTTGCGTTGTAAAATATATATATATAAGCAAACCAGTGAAACGTGTAACTAGTACTATAAGTCTACATCAAAGTCGCATCGAAAATCGATCTATCTTACTCATACACATAAAGATTAAGCGAGGCAGAACGATTTCCGAAGGACTCAGGACACGCGTTAGTTACCTTAATGAGCTTAGGAAGTTCGTTTAGTTTCTTTATTTACCTACTTACCTCACTAGCATGACAGTTCATGTAAAACTCAATTTATTAGTTATATTGTTGTTTATTAATCAATCAACAAGTGTTTTCACTGCAACATTAATTCTCCCACTTTAAGAGATGGGAGAATTATTGGCAAGGTACGAAAACCTAATTGATTGTGTTTATTGCTCGTTAATTTAAGCGATTGAATTTAATGTCAATTCTATATCGGTCACTCTATAGCAAATAACTAGAGTTGAATAACAGAGCCACGTGATACCACCCTGACTTGCGAACTAACACTAATCGGCTAACTTGTTTGATTGACCAATGTGAAATTGTATTCTGATAAAGTTAGAGCATTTCAATATGGAAATTAACCGCGTACACATTCATGTATTTGTATTTGATAGTTTATGTATAAATATACCTTGATTTTATGACGATACATGTACACTTAGCGGACGCATGAAATATAAAGTATACTAATTTCACAAATACCTCCACACTGCTCAAACAAGGTGGTATCATGCGCCTCAAATCTTACAGAGCAAAGAACCCTTGATTTAAATTTGCTAATACTTTGCAAATAGGACCCGCCTCGCGAGTCTATCGTGTAGATCGGGATCTTGGCTGTGCAAGAGTACGAACATTAGAATCTCATAGTGTGCACAAATAATTAAGTTGGGTCTGATAGCTGTTAGTTTGGAGCATGTTTGTTTGACGTATTACCACCGGTTATTGTAAGCATTTCAGCTCTCTTGTTACGTTTCGACATTGAGGACCGTGGAACCAGCAGAGTAATCTAATCAAAGAATTCAATTGAATGAAGAGTAATTATTTTTCATTGATAAACTCGAATATTCATTTCAACTTATTGATGTAAGACGTGCTGTAATAAGACAAATGAATTCTTTAGTAACGTTTTAAGAGCTCTTTCACTGTCATCGACTCGCCACGCGGGTTCAGTGGAACACAGTAGCAAAGAAAGTGTTAAGCTCGGTTCCAGGGTATTGTTTTTTTTCTAAATTGTTACCTGTCGCTACCGGTGGCTCTACAGTATACGATTAGGGTTGCCACCATTCCGACACAATTATTTGCCTAGGGTTGTCACTCCTGCGCGATGAAAATGCAATAATTTCCATGAACATCT
This sequence comes from Thaumatotibia leucotreta, assembly GCA_025490895.1. Classification (NCBI taxonomy): domain Eukaryota; kingdom Metazoa; phylum Arthropoda; class Insecta; order Lepidoptera; family Tortricidae; genus Thaumatotibia; species Thaumatotibia leucotreta. The sequence continues at coordinate 2,157 of JALPQI010007717.1, read as the reverse complement.
CGCCAGGGTTGTCAGCGATTAGTAGTAAACATTGATTTATATAATTTAATCGGATGCCACGCCTTTGCCATGTACATTAGTGTACTAGTTGTACGCCGCTTAACTTCATTATTATTATATACATGAATAATAAAAATAATTGTTTTGAACTGTGTGGTTTTATTTCAACGTAGGCAAGTTCATTGTTTTCGATTATAATTTACATAACAAATTACAAATTAACGTATATAATAAGACTTCTTTTGGATATTTACCTAAGCAAGTAACACTAGAATTTAAATAAATAATTTTGCAAACGCGTCACCTAAAGAAAATACATACGGTAGGTGACCTACCATGTAAGTGCGATCTCTAATAAGATCTAAATCTGAAAATATTTGCTTGGAACATGGTGCGGTCAACAAAAAATGTGGTCTATCACCTTTCAACTCTATTCCATGGTAATAAAGTCGAAAATTGGTAGACCACATTTTTTTTGTCTGTACCTACAGATCGACGCGTATCAAATTATTAGCAAAAGATCCTTGCTTGAGAAAGTGGGATATATAAGATGGTGAAAAATATACGCATTCCCGTTGCCTGCGAGGTTTTCAGACACAGAATAGGACCCCTTAGGGTACTTATTTTTTGAAAATTTGTTCAAGTTTCAGTGGTAGTAGTAGTAAGTACTATTGAATGAATTCCGAAATGTTAACGGTTTTGGGAATCAGAAGGTGTTCTGAAACTTCCAGAACACCTTCTGATTCCCAAAACCTCACTGATAACGGGATTGCACTTATTTTTGGCCACCTTGAGTAGAAAGCGGGCTTTATTAAGCACCGGGTTTAAAGCAAGACTTACAATGGATCTCCTATCTTACTGACTATATAATCGGATGTGCTAATTTTCTTACTTATACAGGTTCACTCCAGTCTGCCTTATAATGAATAAAATATGATCTTGTCACGATTATCAAAGTAACGACAGACTAAGGTACCGGTCCCGTGAGCGAGTAAGCTATGAGCCTTCGGCTATAAAAACGAACAAAAGATAGCGCTCCCGTGTGAACAAAAAGACACGGGGCGATGTGTATACTGGGTGAAATCCTTTACATGATACAAAATCATATTTTCTGGATCTACCCATGATTATAGCTAACTTTTACTATGGGACCATCTTTGAAAAAGTTACCACAAAATCTACATCTCCATACAAATTCTGAAAATACCTGTCTCTAGTACCAATCGAGTTGTCATTAATATGTATACAATTATTTACTGATCTCTTGCAAATGTGTACAGATATTAATTTTCGATGAATACGAATATCTGCCGAATTCTATAATAATTCTAAGTCCCATAAAAGTGGATATCAATCATGAGTCGATCCAGAAAATATAATCTTGCATCATGTAAAGGATTTCACTCTGTAGTTACTCGCTCAGCAGAGGACTACAAATATCACCGTTTCTTTTATTTACACGGGAGCGCTATCTTCTGTTCGTTTCTATAGCCGACAGCTCACAACTTAATCGCCTGCCGGTAGGGACCGGTGACTAACAACAATGACCGACTAAAGTCACCATCAATAGAAATTGTTAACCGCAATTCCATTGTTTAACCTTTTAACCGGTGTATTATCAGACAATCTAACCCATTTCGCTAGTCTGATAATAACAAAGGTCTGATTTGGTTTTTAAGATGTAATTGTTGCCATTCAAATGTAAGCTCTAATCTGCCTGCGTAATTTTGTATTAGTGGCGACACGGGCACGCTCGATGAAATATTAAATAAAAAATGAAATGGTTTAGGCTAAGGGCAAGATTTAATTATTTAACACATGGGTTTAGCAATTTTTTATGAGTCAAAACGAAAATTAAAGACATTTTGTATGAAAGCTTTGTATACATTATTCGCAATTTATATTGATAGCGACTTTAGGAAACAAGTTTATAGTATACTGACGATACGAAAAACAAAAGTATTTAATAATGGAATCACATCTATTTCTAATCATATCATAAATAATCACAATACTCTTATAATTAATGTGCCTAAAATTAAAAATTGAAATACATTACGCATAATAAATATTCTAGACTACGTTCGACAGAAACACATCGTGGAGCGATCCTTAGTTTATTGGTGTCAGTCTAGTTGGTATTTGTACATTGCTACT